>PYAF01001667.1:1801782-1822664 GCA_007407185.1 Glycine tomentella | reverse complement strand
CTCCCAATCAACAGGTAACGAACTTGAGCCCATGAGCACCAAATAAATAGAAACATGACCTTCACCACCTCCTTTTGTGTTCCCAGTTGGGTAAATAGACAGACTCCTGCAGGCACATGTCATCCATTGAGCATCAGATTCATAATATATTCAGAACATGGAAAAGCATAAACGAAGTCCCAAAGCCAAGATCAATAATTGTTAGAAAATAAAATAAATGATAAGAAGATGTAAAACCTCAAACTAAATAAAAGAACAATAATAACAATACAACTTGAGAATATGCATAACATGGATTAACAATTCAATATAACATACAATAAACACAAAAGAAAATAATTTTAAAGAAAAAATTTTAAATAGTCTGAAGCGCGTAAATGCTATCCTTAGAGAGAAAATGCGCGTAAACGCTATGCTTATAGAGAAAATGTCATCACTGTATTGGTAAGTGAATCTGATTACCTTACCCAAAATACAAAGTATCCTTGATTTGCACGCAAAAAAATTGACCCACTAAAAACAAAATCCTAAAAGATAGAAATTCTAGTTTTACTTAACAGATTTTAAAACAAATATTTTATTTTATAAAAACAAAATTAATATAAGTAATATGTTTGTATTTTAAATAATGTTATCATTGTGATGAAGAAGTTTCTATTAAGGTTGTATGATTGACTTGTAATGTCCAATTAATGAGCAAAAGTATAGGGATCATTGAAGGCAAAAGAGCATGCATATACCATTTATAACCCGCTGCTTCAAACTCTTCCGAGGTACATTTTTGTACCGAGGCCTTGGAAAGCCATGAGAAGGACTTGATTTTAAATGTGTATTGACTCGGTGGAGCTTTTCTTCCTAAGAGATTTAACCAAAAACATGGAAAATTTTGAGAATGGAAGAGGTATAGATGTATAATGTACCAGCCTTCCTAATTCCTATGTATCTTCCAATGGGATCATTCTAACTGTTACCTACCATTATTTTTTACATAAAAAAAATCAATTAAAATAATTTGAAAATTTTCTCTAACATGGCAAAAAATTAAATATTTATAAATATTTAAAATATTAAATATAATTAATTTTTATTTGAAAAACAATAGTACAAAGCAAAATATGTGAAGGGAATGAGAGTAGAAAAACCACACCTTTCAAGGTTTGGACAGAAAATAATGGATCAGCAGTTTTGGTCTCCATGATTGATGAAGGCAAATGGTAAGGACTAAGGAAGCTATAATCTGGGTTTTGGAGGTTCTCAAAGATTCCAAGTTTCATGTGCAGGTGCATGTCTTTGCACTAGTTCCATATAATTTCTTCAATGCTGCAACAAGAAAAGGATTGATTGGGAGTTATGCATTTGTTTCTTATATGTAGATAGTGAAGCTTACATGTTAACCAATAATTTCCAATGCATTCTAAAGGGAATCGATATCAACCTTGGTATAACCAAAATACACACTCACAAACAATCCTTTCCTTGCTGCACCAGAAAGGTTAAGAAATTTTATCAAACCGCCAAGAATTAGATATTTTAAGAACATTGTGGCCATAATTGAGATTTGCTCTCATTCTCTCATAAATTATTGATTATTAACTTCAATAACAAGGTCCATAAAATACACGTGACAAGTGATATGACAGTACGCACGCCAATCCTCAATGTCAGTATTGACACAGAAATATAAACACCTCATTTTTTTTTGTTATAAGTATCAAGTTTTATCTCATTCTTTTTATATAACTCATTTTCATTTAACTCATTTACTTATTTGAGCATCAGAGTTATTTTTTTTTTACAAGTCTCCTTCTTGTTCTCCTAAATCTTTTGGGAGAGAAAAAAAATGATAGCACATGAAAAGTTGTTTACTGACTTAACGGATAGATGTAGTAGCATATAGTTATGTAAAATAGAATAGCATGATGTTATCAGCAAGTCGTTGTAGTATAGTGGTAAGTATTCCCGCCTGTCACGCGGGTGACCCGGGTTCGATCCCCGGCAACGGCGTTTTTACTTAAATACTTTTGTTTTTTCTCTAGTTTTGAATAGCTTGTTCGGTAATTAACATACCCTATTAAACTAACTAGTTATGAATTATCTCAAAGTATTCATTAATTTATTACTAAAATTACTAGTACTAACCACTAACTACTAAGACTGAAAAGTGAAAAAACAGTGATTAATAATGTTGCTTTGCGTGTCTAGCGGGAGGGCGAAGCTTAAGAGAATACTTTTGTTTCTCAAGCCTTCGAAATCCACCAATCTCTCATTCTTCAATGGCCACCCTCTCCGCATGCGCTTCTCCTCCATGGCCAAACCCTAATTCTCCCAATTCAAATCCAAACTCTAATTTCCTCCCCGACCAATCTCAAACCCTCGACTTCGACTCCCTCATGCCTCCGCAACCTGAATCCCCACCGCCCAACCACCACCACTCCCCCGACGCCTCTCCGCTGGAATCCTCCCCATCGCCGCCACCTCCGTCGATCCTCTACCTCTCCTTCAACCAGGACCAGGCTTGCTTCGCCGCCGCCGCCGACAACGGCTTCCGCATCTACAACTGCGACCCCTTCCGCGAGCTCTTCCGACGCGAGTTCGACGGCGGCGGAATCGGCCACGTGGAGATGCTCTTCCGCTGCAACATCCTCGCCCTCGTCGGCGGCGGGCCTAACCCTCAGTATCCGCCCAACAAGGTCATGATCTGGGACGACCACCAGGGCCGCTGCATCGGTGAGCTCTCATTCCGCGCCGCCGTGCGCGGCGTCCGCCTCCGCCGCGACCGCATCATCGTCGTCGTCGAACAGAAGATCTTCGTCTACAACTTCGCGGACCTCAAGCTCGTGCAGCAGATTGAGACCGTTCCAAACCCTAAGGGGCTCTGCGCGGTTTCGCAGCTGTCCGATTCTCTCGTTCTCGCGTGCCCCGGTTTGCACAAGGGTCAGATTCGCGTGGAGCACTACGCGCAGAAGAAGACCAAGTTCATCTCAGCGCATGATTCCAGAATCGCTTGCTTCGCTCTCACGCTTGATGGACAGTTAATCGCCACCGCCAGCACCAAGGGTACGCTGATTCGGATTTTTGACACCGATCATGGCACGCTTCTTCAGGAAGTATGTAATTTAACGTTGGTGTTTGTTTGGTTTGGGAATTTAAATGATGTCTGTAATTTCAAAATTATTGCATGAATTGCTAAAGCTATGAGTAGGGTTAGGTAGTAAATGTGCATATTAGTTTATTTTCTCTGATTTTTGATGCTTTAGTTTTTACTGTGTTGTTATTTCAAACAATTTTGGTTCTCTAGTATAAGTTTACTGGGTGTCACATTTAGGTGAGAAGAGGTGCGAATGCTGCTGAGATCTATAGTTTGGCATTCTCTTCTACTGCTCAGTGGCTAGCAGTCTCAAGTGACAAGGGTACTGTCCATGTTTTCAGCCTTAAGGTTAATTCTAGCATCCCCGAGCAGGAAAAGTCACAATGTTCATCCAATTCAGATACTGCCATTACCCAATCTAGCTCTTCTCGCTCCTTCATTAAATTGAAAGGTATTTTTTTTCAACTAGGGTATTTCTTTTCAATTTCTAGCCTATAATCTTTTCTACCATTTTATGAGCTAGTCTATTTGTCATGCTGGTATTGAGGTTTGCTTGTTCTTTATGCAAAAGTGCCTGGTGAAATTGATTTCATTTATGTAATATTTGGAAATTACTTCTTAAGTCAAGTTTACCAAAAGGTAATTTGAAATAAATTAATTGAAATGAACATTTGTAATAAATGGTGAAAGGGAAAATATATATTTAGATGGAACTGATAAGGACATTAATTTCATTTAATATTCAATATCAGATTTTGCTAATAGAAGTATATAGTTGGTCCTTATCTATTTTAGGAGTATATTTCTTTGATTTTTGGGGACACTGAAAAGTTGGATTCTCTGAAAAAACAATTTATTTTCAATCATTTTCTTCCATAGTTGAATTTTGGCTTCAAAAGCTTTACTTGAGGGGCTTAGACATTTGCTGGTTTTTCTCTGGGTAACAAAGGTGGGCATATTAGAATAGGGCAGAATTGTTTACTTCACATATTGTCAACAGAATATTTTAAATGACATTAACTATTTTGCTTTCAAAGACAATATGGTATTCCCCCTGAAGATCTGTTTAACCCTATTTTCAGTGTTAGGCATCATAACAGATGAACTTGGGGGTGAACAAAGTTTTATTTGAATTGTTATGTCAGAACTACTACCTGTTTGGTGTGTTGTGCTGTGATCTGTTTAACTCATAATTTTCATTGTAAATTGATACTATTAGTTTCAACAGCTGTCTGTGTAACTGTTTCCCCCCCAAATTTTGTTGAAATTCCTCCGTATTTTCTTAATTCTGAATTAATATAGACTAAGTATTGATTGTCTATGTATGAAGTGCTTTATCTATTCAATTTTTTTTTCAAAAACTGTCAGTTAGGAAGAGTACGATGATTAATATCCTTTTCCCTTGTTGATTTTGTATGTTACTTTGCTCTTGTAGGGGTGTTGCCCAAGTACTTCAATTCTGAGTGGTCAGTTGCTCAGTTTCACTTACAAGAGGGCTCTCATTACACAGTTGCATTTGGTCTCCAAAAGAATACAGTCATTATTCTTGGCATGGATGGAAGGTATGATTTAGAAACGACTAAATGCTGTTTTCTCTAAGCTGTTATTGGTAGATATTCTGTTTATCTTAGACGCTGCAGATTCTATTGTAATACGTAAAACATGTTAATAATGCATTCAGTACCACTCTGCACTCTGAAGTATCATTGAGCCGACACTTTAAAGAATGTCCTTGTTTTGACCTTGAGAAGTCTAAATTTACTACTCTCGTCTGATGCTTATTATTCAATTGAGCAGATAGCTAAAAGCACCCGGTTTTTACCATATAATCTTGTTCATGGGTGTTGCATTGGTTTCATGGCTCTTTTGACAAATCTCTCTATGACTTTGTTTTTTTTGGTATTCTTGTTGTTTAGAGGACCTTTTCGTATCCCAAAAGGAGGACGCTTGTGTTATATGATGTTGTGAATTGCAGTTGATTTGTTTTATGCAGCTTCTATAGATGCCAATTTGATCCAGTACATGGAGGGGAGATGACTCAGCTGGAATATCATAACTTTTTAAAGCCAGAACCAGAAACAGCCTTGTGAGACGCGAAGAGAAGAAATCCTTAGTGCTTGACGTTTCAGCTTAGTTAGGGTTATGCAAATATGTATACTGAAGTAACACTGACCCCATTTTATTATTATTACTAACTCAGGGTCGACCTCGTTGCTTCTTCCATTGTAATATTTGTAATTATATAGTTTTCTAGTTTTTTTAATAATAAATATTGAGAGCTATGGTAAAATCTCCAATCTCTTGAACTGGTTGTATATTAGTATTATCGTATGTGCAAGAGAGCTGTGGCATTTTGTAAAGCATTACAAATTATTTTCCGACGATTAAACATGAAACTATTGAAACTTGGATTTATAAAGAAAAATAAACATTTTCTAGTCAAGTGGAAAATAAATGCAAGAAGGCAGCTAATTCACAGCGATTTTGTATTCCTTCCCTTAACATTTGATTTCAAGCATGATCTGTAATCAACGATTTCATTTCACATCTGCTTTCCTTGCATTTCATTAGAATAAAAATGTGTTTTCCATCAATAAAAGTTTCGTTGTGATTATGATAAAAAAATGTAATGGAGCATGAATTCGATCCAAAGATATTAAAGCATATGATCTTTACACCAAATGAATAAAGATGCATCCAAATTCCCAAGAAACTACTTTGCTGAGACCTAAAAGGAATGAAATGAATGGCATGATGAAATGTATAAAAATCTACATTCTGTGTAAACTTCAAGATTGTTGTTTTGGGAAAAACGAGTAGAATATCCCAGTGTCCAAAGTCAAGCTGCAATGTTGCCTAATTCCTTACATGATTAAAAGAAACAGCAGAAAGTGCACATAGCTAGTTGGTTTGTATGTCCATCAAGTAATGTAGTATACAGATAATCTCAACTGTTAAATATATGTTACTATCATATAGTATGTTAGTAACATTTTTACCCGCAATGACAAAGGTTGAAATAGTGGTGGTGTCTGTAAACTAATTCTGCGTCATTGACCATCTATGGTTGGCAATTTTCAGAAAGCTCAACAGTTGTAGTGCCTCAACAGGAACACTGACGCTTACTTTCCCAGTGAATGACAGTAAACTCAAAACAACAGGAGGCTTTTGACACAAGTATGGTGAGCCATTTCTACCATCCTTGAATATCACCAACCAGTAATGTAGATGTAGTCATCATCAATACAATACTACCAGCATCCTGAACCACTGACAAGTGAGAAACAAGAAATATATGTTGTAGCACGGCAGGCCTAAACAGAAGTAACAGCTAATTTGGTGTTCTCTGTCCCTCTCTCTCTCTTTATATATATATATAAAGATATCCTCCTCGAACACCAGTTTAGATGGAGTAACAAGTATTATTCCATCTTAAGTAGCATGGAAATGCCAAGACAGTAGTAGTGCTATGCCAAAAGTTCACTAACATACCTCTGGTGTTCTACCTCCACAAGTACTTAGTCAGTTTATATAACAGGCAGTGTTATCCGGCTCCAATTCAATGAGCTTTCCATCCGCTAGTAGGGCCAACTACAAGTCAACCTGAGCTTTAGAACCAGACATTAATGATCCCCACATAGCCTTGGTTGGTCCGAAAGGCATACATCCCATGAACTCAACGGCCTCTTTCAAACGCCCAGAACGCGCCAACACGTCAACCATACAAGCATAGTGTATGAAATTAGGACAAACCCCATTCCTGCCATAGTCAGAACCACGTTCGACAGATTCATATTTTAGAAAAATGTTCTTTTTATTTAAAAGAAAAAAGGAGAGAATAAATAAAACATGCGCAACCGGGGAATCGAACCCCGGTCAATACCGTGGGAGGGTACTATGATACCACTACACCAGTTGCGCCTGTTGGTAATGTTGCCGTACAGAAAATAAAAATCAGATAAGAAAATATTTGAAATTAAAGAGGCTTGGGTTGAGTTGAGAATTCCAAAATCGGACGAGTTTACGATCTTTGATAGGCTTTCCCGAGCTGAATCGCAGATATGATCGTTCGGAGGTAGGATCGCGATCAAAGTCATGGATGCGTGGGATCTGCGAAGGCGAGAAAAACCGGTTTTGAAAAAGCCTAGTTACTTTGTTCCTCTCTTTTCGTTTGAGTGATTCGCACTCGTATCTCGTATTCATTCGCGTTTGCTGTTGTTTGAATATTGTTCGAACATTAATTTGCGGTGGATTGAAGTTTGAACTTTGAACCATGACTTCATATTGTGAGTTATTTGCTAATTAGATTAATTGTATATTGTGTGCTTAGGCATTTGGATTGTCGTTTTGTGGTGATTCAGACAATTGTGTTTTTTTTTTTTTTTTTAGAAAATGGTGCGCAGTGTGTTCTAGAGCAATGTAGGGTTTATATGAACAAAAACCTATAAAAGTTAATAATTTTGATTACAACTAAATTAAATGAATACATGTATATAGGCTTTACTCTTTAGGAAGCAAAGACATTGGCATTTAGTTTTTTATTCATATGTGTTAGTATATTACTAGTATTTAATCCGAGTTTTCAACCCCTCCCTTTTTTTTTTGCTGAATTTTTCAACCCCTCCCTGTCCCAGGTAAATCTCGATTTTGACAACCTACTTGAAATTGATCGAGGGAATGAGGATCGTTGGACTGACGGGTGGAATAGCGTCTGGGAAGAGCACCGTTTCCAATCTGTTCAAGTCGCATGATGTTCCCGTTGTAGATGCTGACATTGTCGCTCGCGTAAGTTCCTTCTCCTTCTCTGTGTTTTTCAATTTCGGTCAAATTAAACTCTTGTGAGTGATTATTGGAATAATTTGCAGGAGGTGTTAAGGAAAGGGAGTGGTGGATGGAAGAAAGTCGTAGCGGCTTTTGGTGACGAAATTCTTCTCGAAAATGGAGAAGTCAATAGACCTAGTCTTGGCCAAATTGTCTTCTCCGATCCGGATAAGCGTCAATTTCTCAACCGGTATTCATAATTTCCCTTTCATTTAGTTCCATTTGAATTGATTATTCAATTTGCTCTTTTGAGTTTGGGTTATGATGTTTTAGATTGCTGGCTCCTTACATATCACGTGGAATATTTTGGGAGGTTTTGAAGCTATGGATGAAGGGTTATAAGGTCATTGTTCTTGACGTGCCTTTGTTATTTGAGGCTAAGATGGACAAGTTCGCCAAGCCTGTCATTGTTGTATGGGTTGATCCTGAGACGCAGATTCAGCGGCTCTTGGCGAGAGACAAGTCCGGTGAGGAGGATGCTCGGAATAGGATTAATGCTCAGATGTCACTGGATGTTAAAAGGGGTAAAGCTGATATAGTTATAGATAACACTGGTTCATTGGATGACTTGAGTCAACAGTTTCAGAAAGTTCTTGTTGAGGTCACAAGGCCATTGACTTGGACTGAGTTTTCGCGCTCCAGGCTGGGAGTCTTCACCATTCTTGCTTCTGTTGCCTTAGGTCTTGTTTTGTTTGTGAAGACATTCAACAACCATTCCCACTCTTCATAGCCACTTGTGTTCTACACATTAGTTAATGTATTATTTATGTCCCCGCTAAAGCCCTAACCCGTGACTTCAAATTCCCCAACAAATGCTTCTGTTCAAAGTTATATTAATTTAAATTTGAACATACAACTTCAAATTTTAAATAACTAAGGGAGAAGAACCATACTGTTATATTTCTTATGTCTCATTTTGTTTCTTTCTGTTGTTGTTGTTGGTTGGAAAATAACTATAGTTGATTGGTTGTTGAAGGCTTCTGAACATATTTGTGTGAGAATTTTAAAGATATATCATGTTTGATAAGCACATGCCTCTGAACACTTTGGTTACCCTACGGTGGGTTGAAATGGAGATGGAATCTTGATTGTGTTCTGCCTGTTTAAACAGATTCTGCTTCCATTTAGTGACCTTGAGAAAGGCATTTGCAATGCGTCTATCATTTGTTTTCTTTATCATTTTATTCCCGTAGGATGAAGACTTTTTCTGGGTTCACATATATAGACAGGAATATCCCGAGTCTCATGTAAGACAACTAAATGCACCTCGAGGTGCTGCATTATTAACTTTGTGGATAAAACATATGTGAATAGCAAACCTTTTTTGGAGGAACTATGATTGTTAGCTTTTATGCTCTGATTGTTCAGACACTACTTGATAAAACTTAGCCTGGGAAGTCCAAATAAGGTGAAGATAAGAGAGGAAGGGATGAAATTTGAAAGTGTGTTTGAAGATTATAGAAACTTCATGTCATGAAACTTTCATTTTGATTCTTACCAAGTATATTCTAGAAGATATTTGACTTGAAGTTTTAAACCTTCTTTAGCTTGCAGAAATATTTTAAAGCTTTGTGGCCTAGTAAGTGGAGGTTAAAATGTACACTTCATTACTGTGATTACTTCATAACTTTGATAAGGATGACCACTTCCTTTTTCATTGGCCGTTGGAAGATTGTAGATGAGATAGGAAATTTTGATAATGGTAATCATATTTCACTTTTCCAAAAGCCTGTCAAAACCATTAGCCAGCCTAACATAAAGTGGAAGTAACCTAGTGTCCATTATGATATTATGCTGTATTGAGATGGATGTTTTTGTTCTTACTTCTTACATCGAATACTACAGCTATATTATTTACCAAAAGACTGCGTAGCATCTAATATTCTATTTCTATTGATTACTGGTTTGAAGTGGGACTCCTACACTTAAGTGATAATCCATTGTTTTCTTTTACTAATTTTTGCTTGAGGCACCACTTTCTATTTTGCAATTTGCTTTCTCACTTTTGCATGCGTACACCAGGTAGCTTTTGGGTTGGGATTCGTCTTTTAATGAGAGGAATTTATTAATTGTATAATTGCTTTTCGCTCTGTCATGGGAGATATCTTTTTATATTTTCCATTCCTTACCTTTGAAGGATTAGTGGTTTAATACCAACATCACTTTAACATTCCATCTTTCCCCCGGTTGACTTCTCTTTCCATCCATGGGGCAAGAATAACAAGGCATCATATGATATTGGTTGCTCTGGTCTTTCTTTAATTTCCCGAGTGAAATTTTCCACGGAGACTGGAGAATTATTATGTGTAATAAGTTTATAAATTGAGTAGATTAAATTAATGAATAAAGTAACATACTACCTTTTAAATTATAGTAATTCTTAGTATAGAAATTTGGGCTACCACTTAATGAAAACTATATTTTACTTGTTTATCAATTTTATCTACTCAAGAGTTGATTGGTTTATTGGAGAGATACATTTTCTACTTAACTTTTTGTTGCAGTCTGCAGCCATATCTGTTGTGCTCCGTGGTTAGCTTTTTGGCTTGAAAGTCAGAAAATTATTCTTGCTGTATTTTGACTATTTTAACGATTCAAATAGCATTTTGGTAACCATAGTATTCAAGAATATGCAGTATGCTGTTGCTATAATTTGCGATATAGAGCCTGTTGCTTGACCGAATTTCCTGGCACCTTTGGATTTCTCAGATGCGTTATGTATTTTATCTGTTCAAGTGTGTAATTAATTTTCTGTTAGATGGAATTTAACATTTTTTTTCTTTGTGTGTGTACAATGACGACAACTCCATTTGAACCTAAAATATGGTACAAATTACCCAAACCTCTTATCACTGAGCCGATCCTAATAGGTTTAATTGATCTAATGTAAGAAAAAAATTCTTAGGACTTTTTCTTTCATAACCAAACAGTTGATTGACTTTCACAGTTTATATTTGGTAAGCTGTGAGCCTAATTATTAGTTGGTTTGCTTGAATTTGTTCTCAAAGAATGAATTCACTTGGGGAAGTTGTTAGCGATCATTATATGGTTAAATGTCTGAATGATTTGTAATTCACCTGAGTAGCCGCCGATGATGGAGGTTCCATGTTGAAAACAGTGGTTCCAGGAATTTGGAATTTTGGATTACTGCTGTTGCCACAAATCACGATGGTGGTGGGAGTCACGACAATCACAAATTCACCACCTTGCATAGCAAATTCTTTTGGTCTTTGATAGCAAAGTTTGTCTGGGGGTCACCATCCTTTAATTTATTTACATTAAAAGTGAAATAGAAATAAATAAGCCAGGGAAAAAATTGTAAAGATAAAAAAATAGAGTAAAAATGTGTTATTTGGGTTGATAAAAAAACTGAAAGGAACGAGTTAAAGTGAAAATAAATAAAGGAATTGTATTAAAATCTTATTATACTCTCCTTTTTTATCTAAAGAAACATAAAGTCAATGAAACAAACCACTGGTGGATACTTATTTCATATTGCCATTAAAATTCTATAAAAATAGTTTTAAGTTAAATTTAGGAAGAATACCTGCTAGTCTGCTACTGTCATTCGTATAAGTAATTATTATACATTTATTCTATGTCACGTACAAGTCAAAGAGTTAGAAGCATTGATAAATGGACCCTGAAAATCTGAATGGGGTGGGAGAAATTATTGGATTCTCGTGGGTTAAATGATCTGAATTTTATTCGAGACAGCGCAAGGCTGCCCCTTCAGTCGTCAACCCAGCGAGCTAACCAGTCACCAGGCAAGTACCACTGTAAACTTTAAAGAAAGAATGGATGGGCATGTTATGAAGAAGACGTACACTTTGGTGATTGCATTCTTCAGTTTTAGATATGCCTTTAATCATTGTCACATGTAATTATATAAAGTTTATACTTCAATACATTTACATTTATTCATCATATCATATAAGAAGTTGATTTTTGGTACAGATAACATATATCTTTTATTAGAGACAATCATGTTTGAGTCTGATAGGATCATTATGTATTATAAAATTCTTCCTCCAAATATTTAATACAATTATATATCTAGTACTCAAACTTGAAACCTTTAATTAAACTAAAATAATCTCTTATCGGTTGATTCACGTGTTTAATGATATATACAAAGTTAATATAACTATTTATATATTAAGTTGATAAAAAAAATTAAGATAACCCGGGTTGGCTTAACTATATGAACCTTTTAGCATTGAGAAAATGCATCCATGAGCGGTGGACCTTATCGTGTGGGTTGTAGTCCCAGGGAGCTCGGCTTTGAGGGTCAGAAAATGAGTGGTACTAGAAGTGATGAAGGCCATAAAACCGTCTGAGATGCAGATAAGATGTCACAAAAGTTGATGCAAAGGACCACCTACACTACACTACACCCGGGGAGTAAGCATCTGTTTTTCACACTCTACGGAACTTAAAACGTAAAAACCAATCACTTACTTAGAAGTGATCATAACCTTAAACCCTATCATTAAATATTGTTGAACTTGAAATTTTGCCTCCTCTGACGGCACTTTTTGCCACATGAACACATCATATACCTCAACTGAATATCCTCCTTTGGCATCACGTGAGTGAATCACGTGACTTTGCTGATGTGTCATAAGCATAATGGTGATCAATGCTGGCTAAGTTTAAAGGTGATGTGGCATCCGCACCAAATGAAATGAGTGCTCTGATTTCTCTTTTCTTTCATATTATTTTTTCAACACTTCTATCATTGAGTAAAGTTTTATTATTAGATTCCCTAAATAAACTAGGGCCAGTGTCAATTAATGGCATCACTGTAAAACTTAAACCCAAAAATAGTACGTTACAACAAAAGTGTGTCAATCACTGCAAAACTGTTTCTAACTTTAGAATTTTAAGTTATTAGAAATATTAAATATAGCTTCAGTAGAAATAGAGCATTGCAATAGTACTTAATTCAATTATAACTTACTAGATGTGAGCTAATTTAATATTTAGAAACCAGTTATCTTAAAAAAAAAGTGTGAAAATTACGTGATAAGAGTGTTTCTGTTTAAATACTTTTCTTGATGGATGATTTATTTAACTCCCCCTTGTTGCATGTTCCTTACTTCCTTTCGAAACCTTTGGCTACCAACATACACACACTTAGATCAACTTTCCTCGTCCCTTGCTCTCCACTCCAACACGGTACCAACCAACCTACCAAATAATGGCAGCCAAACCAGCTGAAGAAGCTCCTCAAGGAGAAACCCTCAAGTACCAGGTGATGATACACTTTTCCTTGCTCTCTCAATTCCATTTTCTCTTTTAAATTTGCATGTGTTATGTGTAGATATAATATTTCTCTCCATTTGTTCAGTTTTGTTCTGATCAACTTCATTCTAATTATCAATTACTGATTACTCCATTCATTCTGCAGACGTGGGTTTTGAAAGTATTGATCCACTGCGATGGCTGCAAAAGGAGAGTTAAGAAAATTCTTCAGGGAATTGATGGTATATATATCAGTCTCTTCATTTTATACTTCTTGGTACATGATACATGGTATCCATTTTATATAGATATATCTCAACTTCTAACTTTGTAAGTCCTGGTGATATTCTTTATATAATGATTATCTTAACATCGAAGTAACTATAATCATATGTTAGTCCATGTTAGGAATAAAAAAAAAAAATTACGTACCCATTGTCCGGAGACTCTACTTTATGCGCAGGTAAGGGGGAGGGATATTGTACACAGTCTTATCCTTGCATATGCAAAGAGATTGATTCTGGATTCGAACTCATGACCAACAAGTCACCAAGACATAACTTTATTGCTGTTAGAAATAAAATAGAAAGAAAAAAATTACTAATCATGTGTTTGTCATTGGAATAGGGGTTTTCACAACAGAGGTTGATTCTCTGCTGCACAAGGTTACGGTCACCGGTAACGTGGACGCTGAGACTCTCATCAAGAGGCTTTCAAGATCAGGGAGGGTAGTGGAGCTTTGGCCAGAAAAACCACCTGAGAAGAAAGATAATAAGAAGTCTGGGAAATCCAATAAGGGTGGTGCTGGTGATGCTAATAAGGAGAAGGAAGACCAAAAGAATAGTGAACCGGATTCTGATGGTGGTGGTTCAAATGAGGGTTCTAAAGACGCTCCCGGTGAAGATTCTGACAAAGAAGGTCATAGTTATGAATGTGAGGAGGGAGGAGGTGGTGGTGAAGGTGGCAAAAAGAAGAAAAAGAAAAAGAAGAAGAAGAACAAAGGGGAAAATGGTGGTTCTGCATCTGCTACTCCTAATAATAATGGAGGAGCAGGAGAAGAAATTAGTAAAGTTGAAGCATTAGTCCCTTCAAATTTGGCCACTTCCTTCACTCCCAAGGATCTTATTAGTCCTCCAATTCAGCATGCTTACCCATATCCACCACAGGTGTATTATCCACCTCCTCCAGCATATGGATTAAGCTATAACACAGCATATCCTGTCTCTAGTACTGCTTCATATTATGTTGGTGCTCCTATCATGCCCATGCATGCTTACACTACTACATACTCTAGACTGCCACCACCTCCTCCATCATCTGATCCAATCAAGCACTATGTTGAGGATGAGGATGAGTATGAAAGTGGTGGATATTGCTCCATTATGTGACAAACACATACCAAAGTGGAGGATGATGTACTAGCTAGCTAGTGTTATTACTTATTAGTGATAATACTCAGGTTAAGTGGAGGGGTTAAATTTTGTAATATGCTCAACAAAATTAGAAATATTAAATATGGGGACAAAAATAAAAAAAGAGGGTATGTGCAGGTATGGGCGGGTCTTGAATGCTTTGTCTTTGTTTAGCATGATCTCCTCTTTTCTGTTCTTCTTTTTTCTTCACTTGTTAAGAGTACAAAGCTTTTGGGGTTTGCCAAAGAAAGGCCAATAGCCTTGTAATGCTCTGCAATTTGTAGGTCCGGAAATCTTCCTTTCCCTCTCTATCTTATGTGTAAAGTATCTTTACAAGTACCAACTTTTTTTTTCTCTTTACATATTTGGTTGCTAGTGACAAGCTGGTGAATGGTTTTGCTAATTCTCATGCATGCAAATCAGGTAGCCAGCCAACTAGTCTTAGCTTTGCAGTTACCGAAGAGTGAATCTTATATATAAATAATTACTTCCTATGGGAAATGCTTGATCATCTTTTACCTCTAGTTGGTTAAACATAGATCTATTTTGCTTTGTCATATTTTGGCCTTTTGGGGTATATATATATATATATATATATATATATATATATATATATGGTAGTAGCATGGCACTTTCAAGTGATCGAAAGCTTGTTTGTATAGTTGTTAGTAGGTGCTACGTTTTACTTCTTTCTGAATCTAAGGAACAGGTCAGCACCGGGACCAATAAAATTAAAAGGGCACACTTCAATTCTTGGCCTTTGTAATTTTATTTCTCTCTCTCTTTTGCTAGCTTTGGCTAAAACCCATGTTTTTGGTGTTTCATTTGTGCAGAAAACTGCTTTGGTTGGAGAGATCAGAATAGGCATCAATTATATAAACAAAATATCAATATTGTTGAGGCGGGCAAATGTTCTTCAATGAGTCAGTGCATGTTTAATGTCAGGCTGGGAGAATTAAAAAGTATTTTTAAAGTAATAAACCTTTTCTTTTTATTGAAATTTTCAATTGGGCATTAAATTATAAAAGTAATTTCTCAGCTTTCTTAATTAACTGAGATGGAAAGCATCAAATAAATTTAGAAAAAGTGTTACCTTGTGATCTCAATCATCGATTCATTAATTTCAACTTGTGCTGGCTGGACCCATGTGAGTTATAGCCTGCACTAAAAGTATACTAGTTTTCATTGGGCAAATTAGCATTGAATTTACTGAGCATTAATGATAATGTACCTTTTTTCGTATTTCCCTCAATTTTTGTAATAATAGTAGTATAAATAAAAAAAATGTGTTAACAAAAATAAAATAAAAATCATATTGTTATGTAAATTAAAAATGGTATCCCAAATGATGCATCTACTTTACATTTAAAAGTTTAAAACAAATGACTTAATATGTATTTTAAAAGGATATTCAGGTAAAATTCATAAACAAACTTATTAATTATGACTTATGAGATCTTGAGTTTGCGAAATAGTCCAGTTCATCGTTAAAATCTCTTTGTAGTTCAATATTATTACAAACTAGCTAATCTCTATGTTGTATTGAGTTATTTAGGCGAATACGTTAAACCCGAGTATCCGACACATTTTCTCTTAATCAGTTACTTTACAAAGCCAACAAGATGTGATTCTCATGATTCATGCTAATCTAATCCAATAGTAGAATACTTACACAAACACGATTATACCTCTTCTTTAATATTGATCTCATAGTCATATCATAAAAGTATATGTGAGTTTATATAACATATATATCTGGTGTCAGAATGTCACCATATCTTCAACATTAAGCATCTAAATTACATGTCCCCAGCAGGTTAATTAATTATTCCCTCTAGTTTGCCAATTTGCAGCCCCACGATCCCTTCAATCTTTCCTTCCCTTGGCAGAAATTCCAGAAAGCACCACGGGGTTAATTATGACTAAGACTAATTATAGGGTCAAATTAAGAAAGACTAGTTAATAGTATGAAATTATGAATAATAACGACAAATATGTATAGTGTGACTGTGTGAGAGTTCACTCTGTTTAGATTTTCGTTTTTTGTTGGATCTGTTCGGATTGATTATTAGAACAAAGCAGCACATCCAAAAGTTATCGTCTGTAGACTTTAGGTGAAAAGAAGATGGAGTGACATGATTTCTCGGGTCCCTTGCCTGCCTATGATTTATTTGGAATCTAGAAAATTCCCATTTCTGTTAACAAAAAATGTTTTTCAATACTTTATTTATTGAGTATAAATATATTTAGTAGTAATAAGTAAAATACTATTATCATTCAAATCACATTATTAATTATAATAAATTTATTAATTTTTATAATTATTATATTAAAAGTTATAATAATAATAATTTTTAATTAGTTAATAATGTAAATATTATTTTACATTGACGGTACATAAAATATTACTTTTTTTACATTTTTATTTATTTTTTTTTTACATTTATTTTATAGTTACAGAAAGAAATGAATTTTATCTTGATAGTAACAATGCGTGAAGGATAATGACTAGAATTTGGGTGATAAATTCCTATTGAAAAAGAAGAGAGGGTGAGATTAAGATCATTTTATTATGGTGTATTTTGAAAAATAACTTAATTACATAAAAATTTATATTAATATTTTAGCCGTAAAATTTATTGAAATCAATAAAAACAACTTCTGAGAATGTATAAACTATTTTTATAAATCATAAATTTAAATAAAGATAAGCTCCTCCAATCACTCTATTAATGATAGAAAATTACCTTTATTCTTTTAAGGTTTCAGAAAAGCCCTGTCAATTGTGGGATACGTGATTGCTATATGTTCCTTGTGGAAACGTGAAAGGACACAAATCACCCTTTGCTTTTAATTACAAATTTTCATAAATTTTAAACAATTAGAATGAACTAAAGACAAAAGTATAAAACTATTCATTAGTATGCAATGCTGAGATAATAATGACTTCTAAATTGGTGGTTATTAGTCGCTATTTCTTTTCCACTATCCTTTCTACTTCACGAATAGTTTATAATAATTGTAGATTGAACATTTCAGGTAAGAAAAGAATAGATGGTTGAAAGGACAACATAGAGATAGTGCTGCAAAAAAAAAAAAGTTACATTAATTGGGACGGGATATGTCGGACAATTTATCAGAAAGAAAAACATCAAGATACTTGGATAAAATCTATGTGAATTCGAAACACGTATAATTGTATTAATATTAATAGGGGCTAACGACATGATTATAATTTTCGTAAGATATATATTTCTTCTACTTCTCCAGTAACATGGGATGCACCTTTTATTTTCTCCGTACAATTTTTGTTAAAAAAATATTAGAATTTCTTAATTAAAGTGTTAGGCCAAAAATTGAAATATATATTTAAAAAATTATTATTAATGAACATAACTAGTTGATCTTTCAAACAACTATATTATACTTATTTTTTTGAAAATACTTTTTATG
The DNA here is from genome assembly GCA_007407185.1 of Glycine tomentella. Taxonomy (NCBI): domain Eukaryota; kingdom Viridiplantae; phylum Streptophyta; class Magnoliopsida; order Fabales; family Fabaceae; genus Glycine; species Glycine tomentella. The sequence goes on along the minus strand of PYAF01001667.1, from coordinate 1,804,643 downwards.
GAAAGGTATCAGTAAATAAAGAAATACTCTTTACTCTTGGGGGGTAGGGCAGTAGTCAGTAGAAAACTGGAAATTTCTTTGCCAGCCAAGTATTTTTCCTTAGGCAGAAAAAACAAACTAAACAAAGTGAGTCTTAAATGCAATAATGGCCTAGTTGGTGCTTCTTAAAGAGCTCGAGACACTGACAGTTCAACAAAATCAACAGTAACATAGAAAGTACTACAACATTTTGATTGAGAGATAAACATGAAAACATCTATCAAGAAGGGATGGTTATAAAATGGGTTTAGTTTAGTCTTAATTCTTTTCGATTTTTTTTATAGGATAATGTCTTGATTCAATCAAAATTTGATAAACTGTGGAACAAAATCGAATTAACCTAAAATGTTAATTTAGCACAGGTCTTACAAATTAGGAGAATGCAGACAGATTTGATGGTGTAAATGTTTTGTACTACAGCAATTAGAGTTGAAAGGGAACAATCAAGCTAAGTATATTCAGATTTTGGCAACATATCATGGAATAAAAGATAGTACTCATCTCTCGTAGCCTATGGTCTATTGGTTGCAATATAATGCGGAATTGTGATTGTGCAACAGACGAATCAGATATGCCTTTGTTTATTATAGCCTTAGTGTTAGGCCTAGTACATATGGCATTATGTTATTTATGCGTTTAGGAAGGGCAGCATTGTGCTTCATTGTTTATGTTCAATGCTGTTAATAGCTATTAGAGAGGTATTGAGTTGGGAATCGTAAACAAGCTGTGGTTTGCAATCTATTACTCTTATACTGATCTTGGCTGGGTTTGGTCACATCCTGTGGCTTAACCATTGCTTCTTTGTTTTAATAATCACCTTTTTGTTTAATTTTTTTTTTAAATGTAAAAAAAATATTTTTATGGAACAAATGAATTTTCTTTCAAAAAAACAGTCAGAAAACTAATTTTTTTAAGAAAAAAACAGTTTAAATAAACAAAAAATAAATAAAAATGTCTATTTTATTTTAAAAAACAAGTAAGTTTCCAATACCTTTTGCTTTTTGAAAAAAATGTTAATTTGATATAATATAAATTTTAATATTATATATATAATTGAATCGTAAAATATAAATTTTTCTACGCATAAAAACTAAACTCTTCTTTTTTGTCATTGTCTTTATTTTATCTTCCAAAATTCTTGCACTATTTTTTGAAAAGGTAGAAAGGGCTACCGTCAGGGTACAACACCAGTTTATCCAATGATCTAGTAGGCCTTGGCCCGTTAACTTGAAGGCTTGATTAAACCCAACAATTTTGTTCGTAGCACTAAAATCAATCAAAAGCCTTTCCCTCGCCAATAAAAAGTCTTTCTTGGGACAAAAGTGTAAAATAATAATAATAATAATATTATTATTATTATTTTTTTTATCGTCTATATATTCCACCAGAAAATGGTGTCAATATACAGCCTAATGTGTCCTTTATTGTGAAATTATATACATAAACTTTATATGGTAATAACCCTTAAATTAAGAGTCAAATTTGTAAGAAAAATCACTAATAAAAACTTATTCAGTGTTCTACTTTACCTGGTGCCAAGTTATCTCCTCTTTCAACTTCTCTATTCGTTTTTCTTCAATTTCTCTGATGTGCGTGGGATAGAGTGTGGACAATGCCACAATGGTGCTTTAAGTGCGGCAGATTCATAAGTTGTTTCTCGACATTTACAACTTATCTAAATAAATCATGCTGTTTTGTTGTCTTCAGTAGATCTTTTTCTTTAAGGATGTTTTCATTCCATAGATCAAAAGTGACATCTTCATGCGTTTTCATATTATTGACAAGTGACCATTTTTCCTCTCATTTTTTGTCATCTTAGTTGCCATTCTCAAAACATATTCTTCATATCGTATAGTTTAGGTCCAAGATGATAAGCTAGGTCTCTTTTTCTAGAGATATATGCTCCCACCCACCCCAAAACCATGCTCGCGCAAGTGATTAATTGATATCAATTACTGGGAGAATTTGGGTAAATAATTTAAGTAAACAATTATTTAATGAGAGTTTATTATATAAGAATATAATAAAACGAGCTTATCTTACTAATTAAAACTTTTTTCTTTACCTTCAATACTTTAATAAAAATCTTCTTTTATTGTTTCATTTAATACCACGCTATTTATTTTAATATTATATTATTTTGCCAAAAATATATTTTTATGTCATATGTAATAATATTTTAGCTTTAAACTAATTTAATAATATCATCAGTTTTTTAATCTCTATTAAAAACCGTGAATGCACAATATCATAATTTAAACCTGAGATTACTTAATTAAATGACACAAATCAATTATTACTTACGTTAATCAATGTTAATTATCCTATTATGAGTTATGTTATGCATAGTCTATAATAATATAAAATTGATTCGATCATTGTCACTGTATATTTATAAAGCTTATGTTAAGAAGGCGGTCCTCTTAAAAACAAAAAGGTGATCCTCTTGTATTGAAATCTGAATAAAGTAAATGAAATTTTGATTATATGAAGCTCCATTTGCAATATAATGAAGATGGAAAAAACTTTAACCTAACATATTGACTCGAATAATCCGTCTAATTAAGTCTTAAAGTGAGCTAATCTATTATTCTGTTTCACTTGTCTTTTAAACTGTTTTTTTTTTTAAAAATCAAAATCAGTATAAAAGAATTTACACAATTCACGTATCATTCTCATTTAATTAACTTAATTTGACCGGATTATTCAAAATGAATGTAAGACATGTTGAATTAATCAATAAAAAAATAACACTTAATAATAAAATAAAATGTAGTAAGATTATTTTTTAATATTTTATTTTTAGAGATCATGTATCTAGA
>PYAF01001667.1:1764016-1801682 GCA_007407185.1 Glycine tomentella | reverse complement strand
ATATTTTCTCTTTTTAATTTTTCTCTAATTTTTACGTGGGTCATTCTATTAATTTACCGTAAAGCAGAATAAATCAGTAATTTTTAATTGCTTTTTTTATGAAAGTTTTTTATAGGTTAATAGCATATCATAATGAGATAACCTATCTTACCAACCCTATATAATATAATTATGTACCTCTAAGATATTGAATTTTCAGAGAATAAATTTCCTAAATTCTATAAGATATGTTTGTTTTAATGAAGTGTGGAAAGAAAGAAAGAAAGACAAACTAATGAGAATAACTGAATAAGAATCCAATACAGTAACTCTTTCTACTTTTTGAAAAGGCACAAAAAAGTCACGAATTAAACGAAAGAATAAAGACCACCAAGAAAAAGTCGAATTATCTCAATTGAGAAAATTTAGGGAAAAAGGAAAACAATTACAATATTTTATATATTTTTATTATTTTTTATAATTAAATTTTGAATTTCATTTTAACAACCTATGTAATAATAATGCCATTAAAATTTGATGCTAATTTTTTAAAACGAAATTTATTTAAAAAAATTAATTATTCTTAATTTTTTTCTAAAAGTAGTTGTGACTTATTTTATATAAAATAATATATATATATATATATATATATATATAAATGTTGAAGAAATTTTGATATAGTTACCAGGAATTAAAAAAATTAATTAATTACACCACATTTTTTTTTATAGTTACTTATGTATGTCATGATTTGGAAAACCTTTTAATTATTGTTTTATGAAGGAGGAAAAAAAGGTATTGCTGAAGAATATTATAAAGTTTGTAAGGTTTACATCTCAATATGAGACTAGTGGTAAACGAGAAATATAATAGTTGTACCTCAATCTATAATATTTTTATGGGTTTGTCTACCTAATTCCAACTAAATATGGGATTAAACAACCTTAATCCTATATGATCATATGAAATTTCATTCATTTTTTTATGTACAAAATTTTATGTAATTTTATTAAATAATCTAAGATGAGTATTTAATCTCATATTTACTTGAAGGCAATTAGATCATCTTTTTATTTTATATATAAAAGAGAGAAACAAGAAATAACAGTAAATAATAAGAAAGAATGATGTAATAAAAAGATAAAAAGTAACAAATGTTAATGTTATATAAACGATATAATATAATTGATAATGTAAAATGTGACACCACTACCTTATCTGTCATCCAACAAGAGGAATCTTGCGACCCACATGAACAGAAGAAGTGGTCCATGCACATGATAGCTAGGCTAGCACTCTACATGGTGTGTTTTTTCTCTATATATATCTCCATTATCCACCACCCTTCAAGTTCTACTGTCACCCTTGGAAACACAAAGGGCCCAGCATAGCCAGAATATGAAACCTCACGTTTCTGGTGAAAGCTCTAATTTGGCCAAGGAGTCTAGCAGATCCGTCGGAGAGAAGCTCCACCAGGTTTGTAAGGCTGCCATGGTGGCAATCACCACCAATGGATCCAACCAACGTAGTAGTAGTAATAGTAGGCTTCTCACCAATCAAAGGTTGAGCCTCCAATCAGAAGACCCAATTAGAACCTTAATGTTCTTGGGCTCTTGGAGTCACACATAGCTAAATAGACTCAAAATCGTGAAGGAATAGATCGATTGAACCAAACTCTTTTAAGTTTGGAGAAAATTGAATAACAAAACTATCTGGGTGGGCCAAAATTCATTCATATATGTTGTCACATATCTATATAATATTACTATGTCAATATATACATGCAGGGCAGGGAGTGGCGTAAAAAATCTTAAGGTTTCATATATAGCCTGATATTATATATACCGCACGCCAGCAACCTAAGGACAAAAAACACTGAATATGGCTGCATCTGTATATATATGTGTGTACACACAAAAGAAAAATCTGTGTATTTATGTATGTGCACGACTAGCTGTAAAATGCTGTCATAAATTATATTCCCTTTGATTTGTAGTGTACGTTCATAATTAAGCTTGTGCAGTCTGAATCTGAAACACTAGCTGCTGGTTGATTTGATTCTTTCTGCCATTGGAATTAAGGGTGAAGACAGCTTTGGATATATTCGTGAATTCTGCCAACTTAGACTTCATATGAAAATAATATTAAACGATTTTGAGTGTTAATTAAGATTAGTTCGGAGATTCAATCGATCTCATAACTTTTAATAAAGATTTTCTTGTTCTTTCAGTTATACTTTAATTTATTATGAATATTTTTTCTCAAAAAAAAAGTATAACTATGTAGTCTAAATTCTTCTAAAAAGAACCTTTTAAAATTAAAATATTATATACATAACTTGATGATCTAAACCTCACTCGAGTATAATTATGATGGTTTAAAGTTGCTTTAATTTTTTAAAAATAATATCAAACTTAATACGATTTAAGTACAAATTAATTAGTTCGATCCCACCCCTGATAAATTATTATAATTAAAAAACAATTAAACAAATATAACACTTTTCTTTTCCCTTCAAGCTGGTTATTATCTAGCTTCTTTGGTATCGTATTAAGATATAATTCTCCTTTATCGTAATGAAAAAGGTTTGGTAAAATTAACATTAACAAATGAATATGGTGATAACTGTAAAACGACATAAAACATAAAAGAACATATTTAGTTATTCGATTTCTAAATTCAAAGAATTAAACAAATTAATGGGAAAAAAAGTAACTAATACTAGTAGTTTAGAATGTGTTTGATATGCTTAAAAGACGTGTATGATAAGGACTCTAATACCTTGTAAGCCATTTTTGCTGGTTTATAACACAACCTTAATTATTTCAATAGTTTCTATCTTATTATCATATGCTAATTGAAGTGACTTAATAAAATAAACTTGAAACTATTAAAATAATTTTATGTATAAAATAACTTGTTTTTTTGTCAAATTAGCTTTCAAGTTAGGTAAAGTAACTTATAAATTATTATATAGTAATTTACTAAAAACATTATGTGACTTTTGAAGTTGTTTAATAATTTTTCTTAAACATTCATTTATAATAATTTTGGTATATTTTGTTTTACACCCTCAGTTACATTACAAAATTAATGGAATCCATACCAAAAATACAGTTAAATATAATTTTTTCATATATATATATATATATATGTATGTAATTTTTTAATAAAATTTATTTATTTATTATTTTGTACACGTGCGTGGGCGTGTGTGATGTGATTAGTGGAGTGAAAATTGTAATATGCATAGAGGAGTAAGTCATAGCCACTATTTGACAAGTGATAAGAGTAATAGAAACCTCTCGGCTCCTCTCCGATCCAATGGCCACCGTAATCGACGGCAAAGCCGTTGCGCAAACCATCCGATCTGAAATCGCCGACGAGGTGCGCCAGCTCTCTCAAAAATACGGCAAGGTAACCCCTTATTTTCGTTTCTCTCTCCCAAAACAAGAATCGCGATTCTCCAATATATAATAAACAATTGCGGGTGTAAATGTTGTAGGTTCCGGGATTAGCGGTGGTGATAGTAGGGAACAGAAAAGATTCACAGAGCTATGTTGGAATGAAGAGAAAGGCATGCGCTGAATTGGGAATCAAATCCTTCGATGTGGACCTTCCCGAACAAGTCTCCCAAGCTGAACTAATCAAACAAGTTCACGAGTTGAATGCTAACCCTGATGTACATGGTTCGTCACTTATTACACTCTTTTATTACCTCTTTCCCCTTCAATTTTCACCACACTTATCGATTAACCTCATATTTTGTGCCTTAATTACTTTTCCGGCCTATACACCTACTACTTTTTCATGCATGTGCTATTTTAAATATTAATTCTACTTTTTGTTTTGGACCATTTTTTTTATTTTATTTTGAGGATTGGTTTGTTAATATCCGCAGGTATATTGGTTCAGCTCCCGTTGCCTAAGCACATAAATGAAGAGAAAGTTCTGACTGAAATCAGCCTTGAGAAGGATGTAGATGGTTTTCATCCTTTGAACATTGGCAAGCTTGCAATGAAAGGCAGAGACCCCCTATTCCTTCCCTGCACTCCCAAGGCAAATGCTCTTTAATATGAATTTTTTTGGAATACATTCAATTATTATGTCAACAATTCGAATGAATTTCACATGCTTAGAAGAGGGGAAAACACAACTAATCTAGTTTTTTTTTACTTAACAACTAATCTAGTTATCTTGTCATTTTTATTTTCTTAAAAAAATTTAACCTGGTGAGTAATGTTTTTTTTTCCAATTAAGATGTCCCTTATGTTGCCTGAAATTTGGTGTGAAATTTGTTGGGTTTTTGGAATTTTCTTTTTCAATTTGTTTTTTGTCTGAAGCATAATTTTTACATGCGAGATATAGCTTTAGCTTAGACATTGGTGTTTGATATAACCTTTTATCCTATGTTGTTCTGGTGAGGTGATAAACAAGGGCCAAGGCCCAACAGTGATGTATTTATGAAAATATTTGAACCCTATTAGTCATTTAGGATCTGTTTGGATCTCTAGAAGCACTTTTAGGAGAAGAAAAGGATGATATGAGCTTCTCTATAAGCTAAAATGAATTTTCCATTAGCTAACCATTAACTAATTTGTAAAAGCTCTCTCATATAACTTCTCTAAAAGATGAGAGAACATCTATAAATTAGTTAATGGTTAGCTAATAGAAAACTCATTTTATCTTATGAAGAAACTTATCTCATCCTTTTTTTTTCTTAGATATGCTTCTAAAGAAATTTATCCAAACAGACCCTTAGAACAACTAAGTGGGATATATCCTTCATTCTTCCTAAAAGTAAAAGGCTTTTTATACTTGTTACTTAATTCTCTGTGATCCTGACTGAACCTATGGGAATGGGAAGATTGTTCTAATTTATGCTTTTTCTTGTTTTGGTTTAAATCTGCTGAATACAAGTTAGTTTTTGAAGTAGTGTCTCCAGAATCTCATTCACGTTTGCTATTTGTATGCAGGCATGTATTGAACTATTACAACGAAGTGGTGTAAGTATTAAGGGAAAGAAAGCAGTTGTGGTTGGTAGAAGCAACATAGTTGGCTTACCAGCTTCATTGCTGCTTTTGAAAGCAGATGCTACAGTTACTATTGTTCATTCACACACAAGTCAGCCAGAAAGTATCATACGTGAAGCAGATATTGTTATTGCAGCAGCAGGACAACCGATGATGGTAACTAAAGTAGCAAAATATATTATGCTTTATCTGCATCTCTATTCTAAGTCCTTGTGCTGTGGATTTTCAAATTTTAGCCCTTAGTACTTGGATGTTTCTTACTCTAGAATGTCATGGATAACATAAAGCACATATCAGTTGCATTAATAATTAGCTTACTGTAAGTTTCTCTCATGTAATCCCTCATCCTTGGTACTCATTCAAATCTGTTAGATGTGCAATAGCTTTCAAATGCAACTAGTACTGTTCAATGGGATTTTTTGAACTTAAGTTGATCTTCCTATCATGACATTGGTATAAACAATGTCTGGACAAAAAAGAAACAGTTTTTGAAATTTTTGTGCTTCAGTGCTTCGCATCCTGTCAAGTAGTTACTGCCAATTTTCTTCATAATGGAGAGTTTACTTGTGCTTAGTGAAATTCTTTATCTTTTTAGATCAAGGGCAGTTGGATCAAACCTGGAGCTGCAGTGATAGATGTTGGCACAAATACTGTTGATGACCCAACGAAGAAGTCAGGTTACAGGCTTGTTGGAGATGTAGATTTTGGGGAAGCATCTAAAGTTGCTGGTTGGATTACTCCAGTTCCTGGTGGTGTAGGTCCAATGACAGTCACAATGTTGCTGAAGAATACTTTGGATGGAGCCAAGCGCTACATTGAACAAAATAATTGATCTTCCTATCATTTGAATAAATAAAAGGTATGTACTATTAGTTTGAAATTCTTTGAGAATCGGTTTTATCCACACTTTTGTTTCTGTTAAGGTAGATGAATGTATTCTATAAAATCACAAGGATCGCTTTCAGTGGATAAGTAGAACTGTTCCAATCGAAACTATGTATTTGCCCTTTCACTATCTCCGAAGAAGCATTCTCGATGTGGGCACTGACCATATTTTTAGATTGGATTTAGAGCATAGCTAGTCCTTGGTGGTAAGAAACGCTTGTAAGCCACAGTGCAAGATCAGTTCTTATGTAAGAATCAGTTCTTAACATTAAATTATTGCTTTTCTACAACAAAGTATAAAAATGTGGAGTAATATGCGGAACACATTTTAAATTCTTAAGTGGATTTAGTATTAGAGTATAAAGTTATTGAAACTCTTAAATCTGATGTGGTATAACTGGACTCACCAAATGTGACATGAGAACCAAAATTAGTGCAACTAATGATATTGTTGCTTAGATACCTTAAGCATGTAATATTGGCTTAGATTCCAAAATTCTTCTCTCGTTTCCCCTCCCCGAAAGAAAAGGACATAATCGATGTTGTATGATTGACGGGGTTGAAAATGAATCAAATAAAAAGGATCAGAATTTTTTTTGCAACTTGCCGAAATAGAAGAGACGAAAAAACATAACAATGTCACTTGTCATTGGTGGATCGTCATTCAAATTCTCTTTTGCATTGCAATGAACTGAACACTGTAGAATGTTTAAGAACGTTATACAGCCAACAAATTACATTATTGACGTGAAAACCCCAAAACACAGTTATAAGGTTCATTTTGATATGAAAAACCTCGTCTTAATCCGTTTCCAAACACGTTAATAGACAAAAATGCTATTCCAGTGCTTTCACAATCTGTCTTTTCTTTTCTTTCTTTTTTAAAAAATAAAAAATTCTATGCGCATGCGAGTACAATTATTACACTATGAAACAAGCGTATGACTTCAGAAAATATGGGACACTCTCAGAAGCGTGTAGATTTACTAAATCTAATTTCTCAGATGAACATTGCCGCTGAAGACTAAAGCGTCTTCAAGAAAGTGACGTGTTATCCTAAATTGAATTCATTAACAATCATGGATTATATGAAATATATCCTTAATTATCCCTAAGAAGAACTAGTGTCAAGATGTCATCAAGCAATAGCAATTTTTTTGAAACAGAAAACTTAATTCTTATCAGATATAATAAGATCCTGGATACAAGCAGGAATGTTCTCAAAAAGCTGGCTGCTAGCATGAAATTGTGCCTCCCTAGCTAAGGAATGGGGGACACAATTTGTTTGCCTCCTAGTAAAGCATATCTCTATGTTTTTTTTTTAAAAAAAAAGTTTATCTTTGCACAATCTAAGAATGGCTCCTAACTCGGATTGAGCTGTACAGTAAGTATTTAAACTATCAACCACAGCTTTACAATCTGATTAAAATAACATATTGATAACCCAAGGCTTCGGCCTCAACAGGTTGTAACATACCTTCTACTAGAACTGATTTAGCAATATGATGAATCTGCCCAAACTATCACGCAAGCACATACTAAGACCAAGACGTCTCTGGTTACCAAAAACAGCAGCATCCAAATTACATTTAACAAAACCAAGGGGAGGCTTTACCCACTGAGGAGGACTAATTTGACGTTGAGGCACATTAACTCTCCTATGACACTTTCCCCAATCAGTTAAGCAATTTGTGGCCCTGCATCCTCCCACACTTTACCATTCCTTCTCCACCATAAGACCCACATCAGCATAACCACTTGGCTTATCTTAGCTTCTGAAATGCTAGCTAATAATCTGAAAATCAGATCAGCAAAACTATCTGCACTGTCCACCTGCACTCTAATAACATTCCAAAAACCAGCAAGCTTCCAACAGACCAGATTACTAGGACAGGCCACTAAACAATAACATTCATTTTCCAGATTATTTAGGCAAAGAGGACAAATACCTGTACACACAACCCCCTTAGTCTGAAGTCTTAGGCGCGTAGGAAGGCATCCTCGGACAGCCCTCCAAAGTAACACTTTCTTTCACCTTGTTTGGCACTTGAAGCTTCCAGAGATCCTTCCATCTACCTGCTACTTTGAGGTGGGAGCTCTCAAAAACAGACTCCATGAGATAAAAATAGGCTGATTTTACAAAAAAACAGTCATCTTTACTCAACTTCCAGATGACATGGTCTTCCCCTAGCTCCTTGCAGATGGATATTTTGAGCACCTCATCGACATCTCATTGCTAAAACAATTGGGTTGCAAACTGCAAATTCCAAGTCCCTGTATCAACATTAATAATTTCAGCAACACACCAATGTTCAGTTCCCGCTACTGGGCTGCTAGAAGCATAAGAATTATCATAATCACGCAACCACGGATCTCAAATGCTGATTCCCCTCCATTTGAGTCCACCTCTAACCACCACCTGAGAAGCTTGGATGCTACGCCACATAGTTTGGATTATGGCCTAACGAAGCCTCCAAGAAGACCCCTTGAGGGTAGTATCTAGCTTTGAAAACTCTTGAAATTATAGCATCTGGGTCGGAAGCTAACTTCCACCCTTGCTTCGCTAGCATGGCTAGCTTGAACCCAAAAAAGTGCCGGAAACCCATACCACCAAACTCTTTCCTCATCGCCAATCTATCCCAACTCTACCACTCGATGCCTCTTCCTTCGCCTCGGTTACAGCCCCACCAAAGCGAATTAATCATGCGCTGGACTCCTCCGCCAAGGAACTGGGCACGACAAAAGTGCTCATGCAGTAAGCCGGTATTGCTCGCGCCACAGCTTTGACCAACACTTCACGCCCCGCCATAGACAGATGCTTCCCTGACCATAACGCTATTTGCATGTCACATCAGCACCTCGTTAATCTGTTTTAGATGCTTTATGAATGTGTAAATGAGAGCCTGTTTTAATCGGTTTTTCTCAAACGAAGAAGAAACTAATTATAAAAAGTGAAATACAATGTTTTTATAATAAAATAAAGGTTAAATAATCATTTTTTTATGTAAATGTGTAGATCGTTAAAAAAAAAATTAAATTTTTGTTTCTAAAATTAAAAAAATATAACAAATTCATTAATTCACGTTAATTTCTATATTCCGGGGTAGTGTATAAGCAATACTAATTTATTGCATTAGCATTAAATTTAAATTTTCATATTTTAAGAATAATTTTGTCAGTATTTTATATATTCATGAATAAAATAATTATTTACCTTAAAATAAAATTAATTTATTCATAAATTCTTATCAAGTTGTTTGAATAAGTTTCTCTTAATAAAAAAGAAAGTGATAAGAAAAGTGAAATGTTTTTTTTATAAGATAAAATTAACTTATGTACATAAATTATCATCAAGTTGATTTAGTGGTAGAAAATCTTAGTCTATAGGAGTTTTATGTTCAAATTTCACGGTTCTAAAGAAAATGAAAAAAAGATATGAAACGAAACGGCGTCGTAGCAATCAAAATCAGGGACCTCTGTAGCTTAAGATCCTCGCCGTCCGTTTCTACAGTCGGCAAAAACCGAAGGTTCAGATTGTGGCTTGTTTGGATAACACGTTAATAGCAGTAACACAGCACTTAAAGGAAAGAAGATATGAAACTTGGCAATGGCTGTGGTTGCAGTGCAGCAATTCCTGTGCTTCACAGAATCAAATTGGAGAAATATAACAAGGCCATGCATTCCCCCTCACAGTTCAATTCTTCTACGTTCTCGCAAAAAAATTCAATATTCTCTGATTTCATGCTCTTCATCACAGACCCCAGAAGCTGATACTCAAACCGCTGAATCTTGCGTCAATTTGGGCCTTGAGCTCTTCTCCAAGGGACGGGTATTATTATCATCTTCAACCTTTCCTTCCACTCTCTTCATTCTTCTGTTTTCCTCTTTAGTAGAACCATGTAGTTTAAGTGGGGCCTTAAAAGTTCCTTTTTTTTTTTCCTCATTGGATTTTTCAGGTTAAAGATGCTTTGGCCCAGTTTGAAACAGCACTTTCCTTGAACCCTAATCCGGTGGAGGCCCAAGCTGCGTACTACAACAAAGCTTGCTGCCATGCATACAGGTATCAAGTTTTTTTTCTTACAATGGATGAGTATGGATTACACAATTTTCAGTAGGTAATTACTAATTAGTATTTTCACCGGTTTAATAGAATTTGTTAGTGTTATTATATGGTGGTAGTTCTTATTCAATCAGATTGAACACACTACTTGAGTCATGGGACCTGTATATGTTGAAATGGTAAGGCAAGGAATGACTAAGCAAGTGGGCATCTCTAAAATTATTGAATTTCCTTGGTTCCTTGTATTTTCTTGATATAATAAATCATACGAAAAAAAAAAAATCAATTGGTTTTCGCAGGGGACTGGTTAGCTAATACTTCTACTTTTATCTTTGCATTCTAATCTAAATGTTGTTTGGTCATTATTTTCATAAAGGGGAGAAGGAAAGAAAGCAGCCGATTCTCTCCGCACTGCTTTGAGGGAATACGATCTAAAATTTGGTACAATTCTCAATGATCCTGACTTGGCCTCTTTCAGAGCTTTGCCTGAATTCAAAGAACTACAAGAAGAGGTTTCCTAAGTTCTCGAGCATCTTGTAATGCTAAGTTGTCTGATCTTCGTGTGCTTTATTATAGCTGTCGATGACCAATTTTCCTGAATGTTTAGCTGTTAAATGAAGGTCCATGAATAACTTTGTATATATCTCTAACAGTAGAGTTCTGAAGATTAATATATTCTGTAAAACAGTTGATATAAAAAAAGTATTTGCCTCTTATGTTTCCTCCCCTTGCCCCCATTGCTAATTTGCTACTGTTGAAACAGCCTGAAATTTGAAAGGATAACATTGATAGTTGGGGGGAAATCATTTGAAAGGAACTTATCTCCCTCATTATAATTCTGTCTAATTGAATATAAAATATGTGAAGTTTTTAACATTGATTATTATTACTGTCCTACCATGTAACCAGGCTAGGCTGGGTGGGGAAGATATCGGCTACAGTTTTCGGCGAGATCTAAAACTTATTAGTGAAGTCCAAGCACCATTTCGTGGGGTTAGGAGATTCTTTTATGTAGCATTTACAGCAGCTGCAGGAATATCATTGTTTTTTACTTTGCCCAGGCTATTAGGTGCAATTAATGGTGGCGATGGTGCTCCTGATCTCTTGGCAACTGCTGGGAATGCTGCCATTAATATTGGAGGTGAATAACGATCTATTTAACTTCCTGAAAAACAATTCAGGATCAATTTATACTTACTAAATTTAGTGTTACTCTCTCTGTCTCTTTGTCTCTTTGTTGCTTGTGTGTGTTTGTTCTCTTTCAAGATAATTGCAGTGTAATATCTGAGAATATACCTTTTGCATTGTTTCATTAAATGACTAAGCACCAGAATCAGCAATGTGCAGGTATCGTTGTTCTTGTGGCATTATTCTTTTGGGACAATAAAAAAGAGGAGGAACAACTCGCACAAATATCTCGAGATGAGACACTATCAAGGTTGCCTTTGTGCCTTTCAACTAACCGTGTAGTTGAACTTGTGCAGCTACGAGATACAGTTCGACCAGTCAGTATCTGTGTTCTTTTTACCTCTGCTATGCTCTCTCTCTCCCTACCACATTATGTTGGATTTTTTCTTTTTGCTTTACTATATTTACTTGTTAATATTTATCAGTTTATCACAAGTATACTGCATATAAAGTCATTATTACCTTAAGACATTTCAAAACAAAATGAAAGTCATATACACTCATGGGACATTTATGAGGTAAGAAGCAGGAGCTTTATCAAAATTCTTTCAATTTTACAAAATGAGCTGATAAATTTCTCTATGCGTAGAGCTTATATGTCTTTTAGAGAAAAAAAATGTACAATATGATAATAGAAAAGAAAAACCTATTAAGAAATATTTCATTACCACACCACATAATTTCTCAAATATTAACCTTACTTCCTTTTGTTCTTTTCCTTTTCAACATGAATGTTTCATGCTATTACTGAAGCTTTGGTTTTAGGTTATATTAGCAGGAAAAAAGGAAACAGTTTCTTTGGCTATGCAAAGAGCAGAGAGATTTCGAACTGAGCTCCTTAGGCGTGGCGTTCTGTTAGTTCCTGTTATCTGGGGAGAAGGTCAGGAAACAAAACTTGAGAAAAAAGGTTTTGGCCTAAAGCCAAAGGCTGCTGAAGCTCTTCCATCTATTGGGGTAACAATGTACCATCTACCTTCATCAATCCTGCTCTTCATCCAAAGCTTTTGTTTCTTTGATGAGATGACCCTAACCCATAAAACTTTGCTAGGAAGATTTTGAGAAGAGAGCACAGTCCATAACTGCAAAATCCAAGTTGAAATCTGAAATTAGGTTCAAGGCTGAGGTTGTATCACCAGCAGAATGGGAACGGTAATATGCTCTGATTTCTTGTCTATTATCTTGGCTACTATTGTAATCTATTTCTTCACTAAATGAGGGGAAATTAGCATCAGCGTATAGTCAAAGAGTGGATTGATGTAAACTAAGAGCATGGTAGAGAAAGGTGGAGAGAGAGAAAGAGAAGAGTTACTAATAGTTGTATGCTAACTCATGCTAACTTAACTAGGTGGATAAGAGATCAGCAGAAGTCTGAAGGAGTTTCACTTGGTGAAGACGTGTACATAATACTTCGCTTAGATGGACGGGTTCGAAGATCAGGGAAGGTAAATTCCATTTCAGAGCAAAGTTGTTTTTGTTTTCTTCACATTGTTGTGGAATTGTCATGTATTAGTTTGCTGGATGTGATAAAAACTATGAGCATCATTTTGAATGTCTTTCTTTATGTGATGACTTGTTTGCAAAGCTTGAATGCTGAAACTGCTGTACTTTGAATTCATTTCACATCTAAGTTGTCAGCAATTGGGACGTTTTTCACTCGACTAGCTGAATTTGCATTAAGGATATTATTATCAATATATATTACTTCTCAACAATGAACAACAAACAGTTTGATTTAACGGAAACTTTGTGTGACGAGTACTTAAATTAAGGAAATTCACTACCAGGTTGGTAATCTTTAGATTAGAAATAGTACTAATGAGTGCTCATACTCTGGCACTATCAGTAAGACAGAAACATACTAATGAGTGCTAATGCATTTACAGGGTATGCCTGATTGGCAGCAAATTGTGAAGGAGCTACCACCAATGGAGGCATTTTTAAGCAAGATAGAAAGATGAGAAGTATTGTTGAGAATTCAGAGGGTGCAAATTTGTATTATTTTTTTTTTTTTTTCCTGTCCCAAGTATCATTATAATCCTGGTATCACCGTCGTTGGTAATATCCCACAGCAATACTTTTCTTGACCATTAAACTAAACACTGTACCTTCATTCCTCCACGATTACTACAAACTATTTTTTTCACAATGATCACACTGAGGTTCAAGGTTTCAAGCTATAACTTAATGTATATTACCTCAATTCCCACGAGTAGGTCGACCCTAGTGATTCCATCAAGTAAATGTGATCGACGAATATTAATATTGATAAAATATTTTGATGACAAATATATGTTGTACTTAATTCATCAAAAAAAATATACACTTAAGCGGAGTTGTGCATTTTTAGACTAGAGTCAGAGATTGACAAGTGACTGCATCTGAATTTATTAACTCTAGTACCCACCCTACTTAAATCAATTTTGATACAGCCAGTTAAACTTGGTCATAATCATGCTCAAATGGTATTTTGATGTTAAGGTTAATCTAGTTTCCGACAGAGTAAGAGTAAAGATTAGGTGCTGCTGACTGGTGAGTGATATGACATTGCGACAAGAGTTGACATCTGTTGCCATCCTAATTGATTCTGCCTAAGGCTAATCTTTAGATTAGAAATAGTAATACCATTCAACTAAAACGTTATTCCTACACCCCCCCCTCCCCCCATTTTAGGATGAATTATATATATCGGTCCTGTTGAGGGCAAGTCTTTTGGGCTTGTTCGAACAAAAATATATAAAGAGGTCTTTTTGAGGTTATTAAAAGAGTTCATGTTTTTTATTATGACATAAAAGTTTGTAAAATGTTCATTTATTTTTTAGGGAAATTTGTAAAATGTCAATTAATAATAAGAGGCTGGTTATATACTACTATCAATTAATTTTATCAGAGTTATTGTGTGTTATTAAATAACTAAAAATTAAGTAAATGTATTTAAAAAAAAGTGTGTTAAAAGTTTGTTCTAATAATCAGATTACGATTGAATTATACATTAATAAAACTGTCATGTTACATAATAACAAAAAAAATGACATTATTCTAAAAAATTTCTTTGTTCTGTAAAAAAAAAAAACTTCGTTCTTTATAAACTCAACTCCATCGCAAATACCCCTAGCAGGAGTCATCCTATCATTTATAGTAAACCTGAGTTGTAAGTTATAAAAAAAAATGTTACAAAACACAACCAACACATCTCTCTCTCCCTCTCTCTGGTCTTAAATTCTCTGTATTTTAAATTATATTGGATACCAAGTGATCCGAATTAAGTCAGATAAACTTAAGACACTTGAATTCAAGATTTACTTTTCTTCGCTCATAAAACTCAAATCCAATATTTTTTGTAAGGATAATCAAGCTTTTGTCACTTGAATTAACACGTGTTAACGTGCATATTGATTCATTAAAAAAAAACATTTTCCAAATTTTCCAGAAATAAACTAAAAAAAAAAAAAAAACTTCTTAAAATGAATTAGTTTCCATACATGCTCTAAGGCCATTCACAATTTGAGGATGATGCACTCTCACTGTGGAGCATACCTATCATCACTAAACTCGTTTGATTTAGAATCGAGGGTTTACCCCCCTTAACATTTATTAGCAACTGCGTGGAACATTCGAGCTTATGGTATTTATGTAGCTCTTTTAGGATAGGCACGATTGTTTGCTTTCAGAAGAAGCTGGTCCTTAATGTCAATTAGCCAACGGAACTTGGCAGGTAAAATGACTTATAGTGGCCTGTCGTGGGCAACATGATTTCAACCCAACATTGAATTAGCTGTCTGCGTAACCCATACATCTTAGGCCCAATACTAGACTTTTCAGACTTGATTAGTTAATGCTTTGAATCTAAACCTAGTATCATACTATCATTGATGCCCCCTCATTCTTAATATCATTTTCTCGGTAGGTTTTGAATGATTTATTTATCTTGTACCCAACTTTCTTCTCAGCAATCGAAACACATTTGAACTTGATAATTGCTAGAAGGTTATAAGCTATCAACATATTGAGTTTCAATTTCTTCAGTTGTGGGTCTTTGAATATTATTATTATTCTAAGATTGAGAGAACCCAACAATTGCTATTGATTATTTTAATATCCTGAAGACAAAAAAGAAAAAGTGGCATTACCGTAAAATAGTCTCTTGTTATAAAACTGAAACCCTTCTAAAACAAGTTTACCCGCTCCTACTACTCTCCTAGTAAGCTTCTATAAAAGGATAGAATAGAAAGAATGAAACACTTGAAACTCTAGAGAAGAATAAGAGCACCATCACATTCACTACCATCTTCACTAGAAAACAATGTCAAGTGTTTCTTTTCTTTTGGCCTTGTTCATGGTAGTAGCTTTGTCTATCTTTCCTTCCATAGTGGGTGCAATAGGTGAGCACCGGCTAAGGTGGGTGCCTGAGGCAACACCACCATGCCAAGGCTCCATAGAAGAGTGCATGGCAGAAGGTGAGTTTGGCATGGATGCAGAGTCTCACCGGCGCATTCTAGCGACCTCGCAATATATAAGCTACAAGGCACTGCAACGTAACACCGTGCCATGCTCTAGGAGGGGTGCTTCCTACTACAACTGCAAGCCAGGTGCAGATGCTAATCCTTACACTCGTGGCTGCCCCACCATCACCCGTTGCCGTAATTCTTAGAACAACAACTTACTGCATGTTTAAGTTACCGTTTTCAAGGCTCAAAATTACGTTTACAAAAGGATTTCACTCGTTACTTATGCGTTAGAAGTGCCTTGGAATGACTGTCACAGCAATTTGAACTGCAGCCCAAACATGTGCTTTCTTTCTACTCTTTCATTTCCTTACTCCTCTGCCTTCTTTCTTGTTATGATGATCAGGCTTGTTATGTTTTACTTTGAATATTGTTTACCTCTTTGTTTTTGTAATTTTATGTAAATTAATCTTAACTAGTGTGGCTATTGTAAATATATTTGTGTTCTTTCACTCTGCTTATTCCACCTTAAACAAGAGTTTCCATCGCAAATGGGAGGCAAGGTGAGCAAAAACTAAAAAGGGTGCTACAAACATGATGTTTACCTACAATGTTTGCATTCATAACTAAGCATAATTTATGAGGAGTTTAATCAATAAAAAAGTCACCAATTCAGATGGTGTTGAGTTTTAAATACAGATTTGCAAATCTCAAAATCTTCTATTTTTTATAAAATGTACATAAACAGCTAGGCAACTATCGGGAACAGTAAGTAAACAGTAGTCAAACCAAATAAATTGTTCTTGTCAACTTTGTCAATCTATAAGAACTTTCCACACTGAATTGATTATCTGGGACTCTATTTGCTTTAATAGGTGCTTACTGAACCTCACGTGCGAAGAATAGTAGTTTAAGATATGATATATCTAGCTCAACTCATCTTTCAAGAATCCAGAAATATAAAAAGATTAAACTAGTTCAATAAATTAGAAATCACCTAGAATAATTTTTAAAGCAATTATGACAAAAATCAACAATCTTGTATACATGGCACCTTAAGATTATATAACTGAATTGATTATACTACCATAATTAAATTCTTGAATATATCTATTTTACTTATAGGCTTCTATTTTGATCTGAAATCAATAGCAATAAGCTTTAGGCTAGACTATGTTTCTTTCGGGCACCATGTTGGACCCTGCTCCATGAGAATGGATCGTGAATCAAACTTCTCAGAGCACTATTACAGCAAAATAGAATGGGGCTATGTAAGATATCCACAAAAGAACTGAACAAGTTAGGTCATTGACTACTCGAGCCAACATGCGAAATTGAAATTGAAAAGCACACATTTATTCTTTATGATTTGGAACATGGATTGCCCCGTAGAGGTTTTGCAATCCAAAACTGATGGAACAGAAGCAACCCAAAACAAGCAAAGAGAAGGGACACGAGGGAAATAAAGTAATCACAATTTAAAATATAGGAACTATCCACAAATATATAGCACCCAATCTTGGGCAAAAGAACCAAAAGGGTGTTTTTTTAAAAAATATTTACCGATAAGGTGCGCTTTCGAAACTATTTACAAATCTGGTTTGAGAGGGCAATTATTTACAAATCTATTCACAGCACTAGATTTGTAAATAATTGCCCTCCCAAACCAGATTTGTAAATAGTTTCGAAAGCGCACCTTATCGGTAAATATTTTTTAAAAAAACACCCTTTTGGTTCTTTTGCCCCCAATCTTGCCCATCTTCAATTGGAAAAACACAATAAACCAGCAGTGCTGTGATTTTTACATAGTTTGAACAGTATGTTTTAGGTACCAAAGAGAGTTCACTAGATACACAGTAACAAAATCCGGAATGTATCATGCGAGACCCAACAATCAAAGACAGTTGAACACGTAACATTACTCAAGCAGAACCCTCTTCTTTGTTTGACTCTTCTTCCTTTGGCTTAGCAGGGGCCACAGGTGATGGAGTGCTCTCCACTCCCATCTCTGCTCTTAGATCATTGATGCTTTGCTCCAACTCATTTATACGGTTTCCCATCTCATCAAGTGCATTGACGATGTCAACAAAAACATTACTTGAGCAATTTGAACCAATAATTATGTAATAGAATTCGCATAGTTGCCCATCCTAGCTTAGCCAACATATGACAACTTGCACAGGTGAAAATGTCTTGAGTTTATAGATGCAACTGTGTGCAGAAATAATAAACCACCTGGACTGTTGCGTAAATATGCCATCGTATTATGTGTTTGAATTTTGATTCCTATTATATCGTATAATAGAGTTTCCCTTGAAATATATAAGGCAACTAAAATCACAAATGATTCAAGGATTTAAACACCACATAACCAAACTTTTAAACTCCCATTTAATTCCTTAACCAAATCTCCAAAATCATTCCTTCAAGATGGTTATTAAAGAATGTATGTTAGAAACAGGAAAACCACCTAAAATATCCTGTCATCTGACCTCTTTGAATCATCTTATTTCAGGGAAAATCAATCTCATGAATTACCATTTTTCTGAAATTAATTTCTTTGAAAACTTCACATTCAAGATTAGCATACTTTATCAACTTGAAGAGTGTCTAAAAAGGATATTCTTTGAAATGATGGAGTCAGACATTGTCTGGAACCTAAGTTGCTGGAAACAAAATTCTTGTTAGCAGCAGTGAAATACATACTGAAAATCAGCAATGCAGAGCTACAAGCCTAGAGTATAAAACTCACCATCTGCTGAAGAAGATTTTTCACCTGAAGAGAGAGAGAGAAGCAGACAAAGGTCAAAAGTTGACATACAGGAGCAGCAATTAAAGCATCTAACTAAAAACCTGTCCCCAAATGTTAACAACAGACATATCAATTTTCATATTCCCACTCTCTTCAACGACTTTGGGACAACCAATCAGCAGAGATGGCTCAGAACATTAAACTAGTAATCTGAAATTGTTCTCAAATGTTGCCATCAGGTAAACCAATTTGCATATTATTCCCACTCTCATGGCGGGACAATGGAATAGTGGTGGAAAACCAGCTCCTAGCATTATTGACATTAACATAAACACATGCAGATGAAATCACAGAACAAAATCATTAACTCATTCAAGATGCTTCACAACTTACAAAAGCTGTCATATCAGCAGTGCTTTGCTTTGGGTCTTCTGAATCATGCCCGTCCTATTATCAAAAGGGAAGATTACGAATGAAAAAGGAACCAAAACATAAAAAAGTGAAATAAAATTGACATTCATCCATGCAACGCAATAGGATCCAAAATATTCGTAGCGCAGAACAGAAGATCCCTAATTAAGCCATACAAACTTAAAATTATTGAGCATGGACATGTCTAGGGCTTAACGGGCACATTTAGACCCGGTTCATTGGATTTTGAAAACCCTAATCGCTTAAAAATTAAAAATAATACTCGTGAATGAGAACAGTTGCAGAATAAAGCCACGCAAGGAATAGGAATGAGAAAGAGAGAACCTAACCATGCTCTGATTCTGATCAACGCTGCACCTGCAACTCCTTCAAATAGTTTTCAAAGCCTAAAATGCGAACTAAGGAGGGGCACGCACTCACACTCAGGTCCATTTAATCGTTCGTACCCAACAACTATATTCTTCATTCAATGAGCCACAAGTGTAAATGTGTAATTACAGAACTAACACAGACAGAACACCTTCATTTTTATTGAATTTTATAAAATAAATAAAAATTAGATTTGAAATAATTTCTATTTAGATTTTAGAGTGTGCAGATTTTTTTAATTACTCTCTCTTCATTTTCTCTCTTGTTTCATGGCCAATGCTTCCTAAATTTCACGTAAACAGTGCTGCCTTTTCTTTATTTTGATTTATTATTCTCTTTTTCTTATTAGCTTATACGCATTATAATTAGAATAATAGAGCTGCTTATCTACAGTATTTAAATTTTAAAATAAAAATATCAATGGACCATTTCGTCATTTTAAAAAAGAATAGTTGAGGAGTCTTCCAGCAATTTTCCATTCCATTCAAATGATTGGTCATAGGATGGTCATTTATTATGCCATTTCACTCCATTAAGGGTGGTTTATTATGTCACGTTAGAATCAAGCGTAAGGAGAAGTAAGGAGAAAAAGGATTACTATTAATAATTTTTTACATCACAAAAAGAGGAAAAATAGTCGCTTATCATCTGAGCACAACCCATTAGACACTGAAAATTTCTCATTTCCTCATTTGAGTCATCAAATATCAACAGATTTTTTTTCCCTCGATACCAATTCATTTATTCTACTAAATGTCAATAATTCCTTTTAAGATGCACTCATCACTTAATTACCAAGTGCAAAATTTTCAAAGTTAACGATGGAATTGAAAAAAAAAAAAATCAAATATCTAAAGAATTGTGGCTCCTATATTCTGTTTTACACCCAAATCCTTAGGCTTGCTCCAAGATACATCACAAACATCTACATCAAAGGGAAAGGAGTGATAAGGGGAAAATCAAAACTCATTTGTCCAAGTCATCCTTTTTCCTCCACAAAAATAGGAGAGCAACCTTTGAAATTTGAACTTCTATTTGTTTTTGTGAGAGGATGGTTTATTTTCTTCATAAGGATACTCAGGTGGAGCAGACCACAAACCCCAGAGAATAATTATGTGAAGACAAAGAAGTAACGCTGAAGAAAGGCTGTTCGAGGGATAGATATTCCAGCACAGCTCCACTCCCACGAACAAAATCAAACTGCTTGAACATGTAGAGAAATAGATTATTTATGAATCAAAACAAAATAAAATCGTTAACAAAAATAAACGAAAGCATGGGATGTGGGTTAACCTACCGCAGCAATGTTGGGTAATTCGTCCTCCACAACAAGTAGGGTAAGCTATAGAAGTACCTGTACCATAAGCCAAATTACAAGAGTTGACACCCCTGTACTTTTTACAATACAAAATCATAAATAATAATTCTAAATCCTCCTAATCCGTCTACTTCTTTTGTATGGTAAGTATTAAATGTATTTACTTTTTCATTGTAGTAGGAAGATTTGACAGATTTATAACATCACTCAACCAAAAATGGGAACAACTGTTTTGTTGTGTGCACAATATCTGTCTACCAGAATTAGTTCAAAAAGGTTCAACATAAAAGAGTGTAAATAATTTATGAGAAAATACGATCCAGTTTATAAGAGAATTAGTAATTGGCCATTAACGGGAAAATAGAATGATTATAACCAGATTCTGTTATAAAAGGTGTTTTTTCCCTTTTTAAATTATTTTGATGAGTAAAAATAAACCAAGCAGCAAGCTAGTAGTTGTATCATTAACAGAAGGACATTCCCAGCAGACTCACCACGAATAGAACTGATAATGCAATGACCGAGCACATACAATGCCAATGAAGTTCCCAACAAACATAGTTGTCACAATATCTGAGGAAAAGTCAAAACTTAGCATTACAGGTCACAAAAAGGGGAAGTAATGTTATCTTCTCAAATCCTACATGAGACTGATTACTTACGTTCTTTATTAAGGATCTTGAGGGATGATGAACTGCTCTTGCCAACCTTAGAAAAAGAGGAAGAGAAGAAAAGTGCAAACTTCATTCTCATAAAGACATATCTGGAATGCAGGAAGTTGCAAAGCCCTCCTTCATGTCTGTAAGCAACTAAATAAGTGAACATATATAATCCAGCTGCATCAATATTTCAATCCAGATATACATGAAATCCTATATATCCCAGTTATGATAGAAACTTTTGGGAGGCAGGTCCATGACATGGCCAATATTAAAACATTAATCACACACCACCACCAACAACTACAAAAGCCATTTCCCTCTCGGTAGGACTAACTACATAGATCAAACAATGCCGTTGTGTAATGTCAAAAACGAGGTCTCTAGAAAAGCCATATAGATCCAAGTCCTTTTTAGGCCTTGTATGGATAGAGTTCTCCATAAGTACTTCGGTTCCCACCTAAATTCTACATCATGCTTATAGGTGAAGAAAACAAAAAGGAAAAGTTAATTTTTCCACAAGTTAAAGTCAACTTATGCACTTTAACTTTTATAGAAGCTCTCGTTTCATTTTACTTTTATATTTTCTTCTCTTATAAATACTTATGGAGAAGTATATCTAAACATCGCCGTAATGGTTTCACTTAAAGTTTTCCTTGGTCTTCTTCTACCTCTAACTATTAGGCTATCCTTTATCTAATCAACTCTACTCATTTGAGCTTCTATAGGTCTTCTTCCAACATGGTCAAACCATCTTAGATGCATTACTATCATCTTTTCCTAAATAATTGCTAATCCTCATCTCTCTAATACATTTGATTCATCTTATATTCTAGCATGTATACTCAGCATCACAACAGCACTAGGTTTTATGCTCTTGATCACACTTCACTGCCCAAAATTTGGTACAATAAAAGCATTGCTAGTTCTCATTATTTATTGAGTTTAAACAGAAGATACAGAACTTATCAAATCTATAACTTGGCAAGATAAATTAAGTTTTATTTTCTAAAATACATATAAACCCTCCTACTATAGGTTAATAGCAGAAAACCCTTAAAACTCCATAATTCACCTCCCTAAATTTAATAAATTGGGCAGGCTCTTAGAGCAAAACAGCAAATAACCCCTCATGCATGTGCAGAAAGCCCCTGTTGGGAGTCAATATGTACAGTTTGGTAAGTTCAAAAAGAAGTCTTAACTGAGTTTTACACCAAAAGTGGGTTTTCACCAATTGACCTATAGTCAAAGGGGGTTGCTAGCATTTCCTGTATAGAAATAATAAAACAAAATGAAATAAAACTTTTATACCTACTTGCACCAGCTATAGTGCGCAAATGAAGCAAGTGATATGAGGTGAGCAGCCAACAAAAAAATTGCAAATCCCTTGGACACAAATACTGGTTCAGGAATGAATTTGAAGTTAACAGACCTGATAACATAAAATTGAAATAATACATCAGGAACACCTAACTGAACCTACTAACAGAAAGGCAAAATACAGTTACATCCTCAAACATAAGGGTAACACAAACTCAATACACCAACTTCAAGATCCTACGCTAAATCCTTTGATGAAACACTCAATTAAATTAAATGGT
The DNA here is from genome assembly GCA_007407185.1 of Glycine tomentella. Lineage (NCBI taxonomy): Eukaryota > Viridiplantae > Streptophyta > Magnoliopsida > Fabales > Fabaceae > Glycine > Glycine tomentella. The sequence goes on along the minus strand of PYAF01001667.1, from coordinate 1,778,964 downwards.
ACAGGTAATGTGTGTAATACATGACCATTCTCCAGAAAATCACAAATCCACTCAACCCAAAAAATATAAGCAGTATCTCCGATCACCCACAATAAGACACCATATCTTCAGCGGCTTATTAGCAATGTATACTTGCATCTAGAAGCACCTATCTAAATATGTTGTTCTCAAGTGCCAGAAGGTTGCAGATGATCCTTGCGTAAAATAAAATTTTAGATACCCTTAATTGCAATCTTTCCCTTCTCCCATTCATAATTGTTTGACCCAGAGAAAAGGGCTTTAGATTATACTAAAAGCTAAATTTGTTTGCAGAGTTCATGGTTATCACATCATGTATACATCAAAGTGCACACTTAAGAAATAAGTACCAGAAATGGATGAAGACACGGCCAAGATTGAAGGCTCTTGATATGTATGCAACTGGGTATGAAACCAGGAAAGGAAGTCCCAGTAATATCTGTAGCAGTGGTTGACCATATAGGAGTTATAACTAACATTACCAAAATTGGACATTGCTCACTCTAGAGAACCAATCAATGTTGAAGCCCAAGAGCAACTCACCTGACAATATGGAAAGATTATTTTAAGACAAAAAATACCCAACCATCAGGTTTCTAAAGATTTGCGCACTCTGTAAAAGTATTTTGTATGATGAAAATACCAACAGCACGTTACTATAGCATCACAAATATACAAAAGAAACTGAAAAGTAAGTGACCTGAACCAGTGCTGCGCCAGATAATGCCAATAACACGCCACTGATATCCATAGCCTCCATGTGTGAAGAAAAAAAGCAGGGTACATGAGCACCACCACGTAACAAGTCAAAGAACGCAACATACCCTAACTGTAAATATTGCATGTATATACCTACCGTCAGCATGAGAAGCAGCAAAGGAGGAGCATAAAGAAGCACATTCATCTTCACCGAAACAGCTCCACTAACAAATAATCACGAGAGGCCACGAAAACATTATATCCTTACAACAAACAAACGAGCCTAGGAAGAGAGCATTTACCTAAACAAAACCAACCCAAGATTCCACCTTCGGTGCACGAGTAAGAGCAATGCAGCATGAAAAAGTGTCATGGCCACACAGTCATTAAATAAACGAAGCACGAAGATAGAATGCACTCTTTTCGACAGAGAAAGCAAGCAAAGTGCCCACCACGGAACCTGTGAGACACGTCAGTTTCCAAAAACAATGGAGAATTAACATCAATAATAAACCAAAAGAAAATAATATGATATCCTTACCACATCTGTTTTGGCATAGATGGCAAGAACGATTGCTAAGTTAACGATATACAACACTCCGAACAAAATCTGCAATGAGAAAAGACATAATAACATAAGGCATCAATCAGTAGCTTTGTTAAAAAATGAAGTAAAAGATGAGTGACCTGAGCAGGGTAAACTTGTCCTTCGGTAAGATACTGGAAAGCAGAGTAAATGTAGAGAAAGCCAGCAGGGTAGACGAGAGGACCAGTGTCACCCTTGAGGTTGCCATAATCTCGTTCTCCACCGAGAAACCCGGTAACCTGTGACATGTAAGCGTCCCAATCTATCTTGGTATCTGAAATTAATTAATAAACGCGCGTTACGTAAGCTTCAGAGTTGAATTGAATTAGAAGGAGAGGGGAGAATGTGGAATTGGAACTTACAGGGGACGAATGCAATTATGAGAGAGACGAGGACGGCGTCGGCAAAGAGAAGAGCAAGGGCGAAGGGTGTTTGAGGGTTTTCGAGTAAGGTGATTCTTCCTCTTGATCTCGGAGCAGGTGCTGACTGCGTCACCGATTCAAAGGCCATCGTATCTCTGCTTTTCAGTTTTCTGCCTCCGGTTTCCATTTTGTTGTCCACGAACACGATCAATTCAACACCCTCACTTGGATTCCTTGCTTAAAACATCAAACTCCTCTCCCACTTGGGTTAAGTTATGTATTTTTTAATACACTCAGTATTGTATAGTTAGTTTTTGAAAATGTCCTTTTTAAAAATGGACATACACAATTTAGCTTCTTCTTCTCCTCTTCCCGTTTTGGTTTGCACAGCATTCTCCTTCTAGTCCACTTTCATCATTCATTCGTGCACCCAACATTGTGATTCGTCTGTTGCTTCCCCATTCATTGGATTTTTGTCTCCTCCACCATCCACCATGAGTTTCTCCTGGTTCATTTGTGGTGAATGTTTACGAATTGACAATCTCTATAATTACAAATTATCAATTCATGAGAAGAAAAATTCTTAGGTGCACCTGGAGCAAGACATTTTTCTTACTCTGATTCATTCATTGTTCGCCATGTCAGTATTGTGGGTCATTGTTGTTTCCTACATTAATGACAATTTTTAATTTTTCTAGGTAGATTAATGACAATTTTTATTTTTTCTAAGTAGATTGCTGACATGGTGAATAATGAATGGATCAGAACAAGAAAATGTCTTGCTTCAGATGCACCTAAGAATTTCTCTCATAAGAATCATATGAATTAATTATGGATTACCAATATGTATGAATCATATAAATTAATAATTCATATGTCTCATACTTATTACCAATCCATTTGAGTCAACAATTTATATGTCTTATATGGAATGATAATTCGTAATAGGATAAAGTTAAAAATTAGAAAGAAAAAAAAATATGTTGGTGTATTAGAAATATAGTGAGGGTATGAAGCATAACTCCTCTCACTTTCACTTTAATTTTTGTTTCTCGGTTCGATCCCGTGGGCCATCTGAATTGGTTTTTTTTTAGTCCAAAAAAAAGAAAGAAAAATACTACTATCTCTTCTCCTTTGTTAATTTTAAAATATAAAAAAAAATTATTTAACAAAAAGTATTTCTTAAATTTTCTACTTTTTTTTTACTTATGTTTCTTTTTTAGTAGAGATAGTATCTTTTCTAAAAGTTAGTCTTGTCATATGGAAAATAAGCATGAGTTCGTTCTACTCTGTACAAACAGTGGTCACGTAAATTACAGTATTGCACTATGTAATAGAGGGACAACTCAAAAAATAATATCACAAGATATTAACTTAAAAAATATATTTCATCAGTGAAATAAATAATTATATTTTGAATAAATATTTTACGTTACCCTAATTTCTAAGTTCCAAGTAATAGACCTGCACTCATTAATACTACCTTTTATCTCAAAGAAATTTTACATTAAAAATATTAGCATGATTTTATTTTATTTAAAATTATCCTAAATTGTTTAGAAATTCCTCTTACAGTTTGTTTGTAATATAGGGAGAAGGAATGGGCACGTGCTGTTAGGGACTGCTTCCACATCTCCCGCGAGACCTCAACATTCTTATCTGTCTCTGTCTAATGCACACATGGCCAAAACACGTGTCAGTCTCCTTTAAAACCATAGTGCACCCTTGGCTTCTCTTGTTTCCACTTCTTCTAATGATCTAAAACTACACTTGCGTAGAGAAGCCCCTTCTGGTTCCCACCCTCGTGGGCCCTACACTTGACGTGTCCTGCTTCAAGCTTCTTGATGGGTCTCTCTCTGTTGCTTTACTTCACTCAGCTCCTCTTAACGGTGCTGTGGGACCCCCTTGTCTTTCCCGCTGGGGCAACCCGGCTCGGCTTAATCTTGTGTGTTAAATATATATAGCTATAATCCAAACACTGTTGCGTTGCGTTGCGTTGCGTTCCGTATAATTGTTCTGTAAACAGTCTGCTTAGTCACCTATTAGACACGCGTGTTGTAAATACTAGTCTTCTTTTTTCTGGCTTGGAACCACGACTTGTGCTCTTTTACTTCGTTCCAAAAAGATTGAGATGTGTTAAATTTGAGAAGCAGTGTTTCCTTTTTCCAACTCATGAGGGATACATAGACTATATTTACAAACGTTGCAGTAGTTTGTTTATCTCACTGGCTCAATTTTAATTCAAATAATTTTCTTTAGTACTAAATTACTTCACTTTATTTCCATATGCTACAAGCAAACAGAAACGACGACTTCTTTTATCGATTTAACTTTGGAAACAAACGCTCACATTGACATTTTCAATGCTCTTTTTTTTCGTTACTCGGTTATAATAGTGCTCCATCCAGAGGAATGCTACGAAACAACCTGGAGTTTGACGGTAACCTTGATGCAGCGGCAAAAACACAGTATTGTTTACAGAAATGAAGATATACGTCATTAGATCAAACCGCTATTGTGCAATTCTTGCACAAATGTCTACGACTACTGTTACCTATTTAACTGATGAGTAAGATTGCACGATTTGCTGTGTGAGATGCATACAAAACTAGCGCACAGATAAATGTCATTATAAATGGTAGATTACGAGGCAAATAACTGACACATTTGCCTTCATTTAACTAAACTAACTCCGTTGATATTATACAATGCGCATGTTTTGGCTTTATTCTAAGCGGATAAAGATCGTTGGGAGCAATTTGGAATATCTTAAAGAATAAATTGATGTGCGATTCGGGCAAGCTTGCATGTATTTAAGCTATGTGTATTATGATGAATTTGGCGTCACAAAGAAATGAAACCATTCTTTTCATAATTAGATGTCGTAAAGTGACTAAGATCACTATAACTCAGAAAGAGCCGATGATTATAAAGCATAAATAGATCACAATTAACATCAAATTGACAGAAAAGAATAATAATGCAGTTCAGTTTCAGTGGCAAGCAAAAAGGTTCAGATACGGACAGAACACAGTGTCCGGTAACAATGCCAGACAAAATATGGTTTTTCCGATCACACGTAACCTATCTCAGTTTTTGCATTATCCTAGTTTCTGATAGATATGTCCGATCATCTCATCTTCGAATGGACCAAATTAAATTGCAGTTCAGTTGTCATGAGAAAAAGTTTAAGACAATTTTTTTTAAAATATCAGAGATTAAAGTCCAAAACTCCAAAATGCTAAGGAATACAGATATACCAGGTCCATTGATATTTTAACTTCATGACTACAAGCAGAAACCAAGATGAAAGGTACAAGTGACCATGGACAACAAATAGTGATATGTGCAAAACCACCATGCAACTTTTTCCATCACTTTCATACTAAAATTGTGTTACAATTCACGTATAAGAATAACCTACAAGTATAAGTTTAGAAGCTTAAGACCGAGAAAGAGAGAGGCTACAAAATTATTAACAATATTTAACCAAAAAAAAAAAAAAACGTATAGATATCCTCATAATATCCCATCTATCACAAATTAAACGTGAGGAACAAAATTGCAAAAATTTCTGTCTGTAAAGACTAACTAAATATGCCACACATTCCACCAACATGCACAGACATGACGTGTTTTCTGACTAATTAACCGCATAAAGAAAGATGAGCTCATTTAGATTATGATACCTCAACTGCTTTAAACGCTGGATGAAGCAACCCAAGTTCATCTTTGACCTCAAGAGGATTGCTAGTCTCATTCCGTATTCTCTTAACTCCCCTACTACCCAACGACTTGTGTGTAAAGCCATAAATCTGCAGTATCTGATTATCCCCAAAATTGAAAGCCCTATCCATCTGCTTCAAGCACCTCTCCACCGGATAATCCCCAAACTTCCCACAAGGCTTGCACCCCACAAAATGTGTCACCAATGGCCACCTATGGTCACCAAAACCAGGGTGATAAATTTCAATCATCTCCTCATACCTATCAACCAGAATCCCCCAATAGCCATGCAAGTAATAACCATTCTCAAGATAAACCTTACCCTCCCACTTGCCCCTCTCCTTAGCCAGCAAATAAACCATCGCAGATTGATCATCAGCTTCAAAAACAGGCCTATCCTTAAGCTCACGCGTGAGTACTTTCCCAGCTTCATCTCTAACTTTCCCTTTGGGCCCCATTGGAGCCCAAGCATCAAGAATATCCAACGACCACTGACAATTCCTTAACAAGAAACTCCCAGTGTTCAACCCAATCCAATTCTTGTCATCATAAACCATCTCATTCCAACCATGCATCACTAAGTTGGAGTCTTTATACCTCTCCCACGGCAACTCGAACTTCATGTCCGTGAACATGGCATCACTATCCATCCACCATAGAAACTCCATCTCGGGGTGAGACAAAAGAAGCTTCCGAATCAGAGGAAGCTTGGCCCAAAACCCTGCCATTTCAGCGTCGAGGAGAGCCATGTTGTAGAACACCTCAATCCCATGCAAACGACAATAATCGATTTTGTTCTTAATAGCCTTTAGCAGGTAATGATCCCCGACGGGATTCTCGCACGGTTTCGGCGACGACCCAGTTACGAGAAGCACGCGGGGCTTGTTGGGTCGAAGGAAATTCGAGAAATTGGGATTCTCGCGAAGCCAGCGAGATCTCTGTTCGTCCCAGTTCGAGATTTTGGGGCCGAGACGATACGGCTGGTGCGGCTTGAAATTCTCAAGGTTCTCGTCTTCTTTTTCGTCTACCAATATGGTGTTGATGTCGAAGGCGTTGTAATTGGTGGTGGAAGTGGAACTTCGAAACGGCGTCGTGGTGGAATGAAGCTCGGCGAGGAGGCGATGGGGTTCGGGGAGCTTGCGGGAGTAGAAGCGGTTGCGAATGTCGACGAAGTCCTGCTCCGGCGTGCCGAATTTTCCGGCGCCGATCGTGCCGCGCAGGACAACGATGGTGAGGACGAGGCAGAGGATCGTTACCTTGCAATGCCTGAGAGCTCTGTGGAATCTTCGCGCCCTTTGAGCACCCAAACACTTTTCTAACATTCTTTTTCTTTTTTTCTTTTTTTTTACCTCCACCAATCTCAATCTCCGAGAAGACAATTTGAAAACGCGGCAATTTTGGGACCGGATTAGCGTAATTGTCCTGTTGATGCAGAAACACGTTTCCTTCGATGGTCACAAGAAGAAGAAGGATAAGAAGTAAAAAAAAAAAAAAAAAAGGAAATTAAAAGCAACGGATTTTCTTTTTGGAAAATAGTTGTGATATGATTAGGATTAACTTGCCCGAATTCAATTTTAATTTTCTATTGTTGCTTCGGATTATTAATTTTATTGAATAAGTAATGGAGTATGTATAATTATTATTGATATCTTGAAAAAATATCAATTATGTAATATCCACGTGATTCTGGTTGGATTTAAAAGTGTGGATGAATTCTTAATTTATTCAATTATACATTTTTTATTGTACATGCAAATTTGCAGGTGTGAATGTGTGATTATGGGCTTGTGCAACCCGACCAATTCAACACTCATGCTAGAAATCAAGAAGGATCAGGATGGGATAACAGTTGAATCAGGTAACTTTCTTCGAGGTGCTTCAAATGGAGAAGAATATTAATGTTAATGATAAGATTAATAAAATCAACTTTGATATTTATGAGATTTATTATTTGTTTTTATTTTTATTAAGATTTAAATTATATGAAGAAGATAAAGAAAACTATGTATATGCAATAAAAGATTATTATCGTGAAGTGATATGGAAAAATATTGTCATAATTATTTTTTAATAAAAGTAGGTTTAATTATCTTTTGATTTATACAGTTCTATAAATTTTCTCTTTTAATCTCTACTTCCTAAACTTTGGTAATTGTCATTAAAAATAATTGATGTCATTAAATAACAAAAGTTGGCGTGGCCTTAAAGTGACAGAGTGACACTGACGTGTATTTGCTTATACTAATTTTTACATTTTGGTTTCGATAAGTTGAATTAACTTTACCTTTGATCTTCACACTAAAAAGCACTTGTTTTTATTCATATATAAATACTCAAATTTCGTTTTGGTCACTATTATTAAAAAAAACTTAATATCATTAACAGATGATTTAATGACACTAACATAACATTCATGTGTATTGCATTGTAAAATTACTTGTTTTTAATTCTTATATAAGTTTTTTTTTTATGTTTTAGTCCTTTTTTTAAAAAAAAATTACTCATGAACACCTCCCTCATCTTTCTATTATATGGGTTTCGTTTCTTTTAAATTCTCTTACATCAACTAATTGTAATTGACTCTACATTGGTGGGTTTTGAGATTATAAAGTTTAGACACGCTTTTTGAACAAATGTGGCCTATAATTAACTATTTGTGTTGATACTCCTTGTAGTATCATAGATTTGTTGCATCATTTTAATTTTTTTGCATAAAATACTTGGAAACATGGAACTTGTCATTCAATTCCTTTTATATATCACATAATGCTTTGACCATGCACTGTAGCCAAAAATCACCCCTAGACACAATGTGTGGCGAAAACATTTCCAAGTTCAAACTTTTGACAGTTTAACAACAACTGTAACTTTTTTTGGTGGTTTTACAGCGTCAAATTTGATTTTGTGCTAGTGTTATGTAACCCATAACTAATGGAGTTACATGACAAAAATACCTAAGCATTTAAAATAATACAACGAGATTAAAACAATGCATAAAGTTCTCGCCACTACCAGGAGTGCTAATGCAAATTGTTACTCACATGCTACATCATCTTATCTTAAAAAGTGTTTATAGTTTGCAATCTCAAGCCTCTTCGATTTAGAGTTAGTGAATGAAATAATTAATATAAGTTGATATAAAAAGGAACATAACTAGCAAAATAGAAGGAGGAGGGAGGTGTGGAAGAGAAGAAGAAAAAATCAAATAAAAATGATTTGTTTTATAATCCAACACACATAAATTCATGTTAGTATCACATCATCTATTCTTGATGATATTAAGTTTTTTTTTATTGACCAAAATAGAATTCAAAGTGTTTGTATAGAGACTAAAATCAATTTTCATTTGTTCTAATTATCAAAATATGAAATTGACACACATCAGAAAGAACATGGTCAAAGAGGTTATTGGATCTCATACGTCGGACACTAAATAACCTTTGTTAGGAGGATAAGAGAGGGGGACATGACATGCAAAATAAATTACTCTAACACTCAAATAAATACGTAGTGAAGAATAAAATATAAAAAAAGTGAGATAGAACATAATATTTATTGAGTGAGATGGGAGCTTCAAGTCCTTGTGTTTTCGGGACTATTATCCTCCTGGAAATTAGATCCTAAGCCCTCCTAAAGAGATGAATACGGTGAGTAATAACTATTGCATATAATTACTAGTTTGTATAAAATAACTAGTAAATAAGTTATGGCTTATGAATAATTACTTATAGATAATCTATAACTTGTAGACAATAACGATAGATTATAGATAATCCAATGTTTATATATAATTAAGTACACACCACTTGATAAAGGAAATTGTAACATTATCAATAATATTAAAATAAGGGAGTGTTAGAGATAACATGTTTAACTCACTAATATGGCTACTAAGGACAGTGTGTTTGTGTTCTTAGACAGATGTCAGTTACAATATATATTTTGTGGATCACAATACATGTGTAGAGACTAAAATGTAAGGTTTATATAATTATAGAGAACAAAATATAAAAAATGCAAATATAAAAGCTATAACACAAACTACAACACGCGTAAATGTCACTATAACATTACACTAGTGCTATATTATTGTCTTTTGATGAGTTCAAGTTATTTTAAACGTAAAACACCAAAATACAACTAAAAGTATGGATACATGGACTAAACTATATAGTTTTTAAGTATATGATCTAAAATGTAAATTTTGTGCAACTATAAACAATGGTAATTAAATCTGAAATATTATAACATTTTAATGTAAACTAGTCAAACAAAATAAATTTTGAAGTTGTTTATATAGAATATATTTCCGTTGATTTCAAATATAAGAAAAATATATAATATATTAATTAATTAACAACATTTAATTATATCAATTTCAATTAAAAATATTATCTTCTCAATTTACTATTCATTATAAATTAGTATTAAAGATAAAAAAGAGTTATTAAAATTAAAATTTCACTCAATTAAATGAAAGATATTTTTTAAAAAATAATATTAAATAAAATAAAATAAAATAAATTGATTTTTTAATTAAATAATATATTTTTTATATTTAAAATAAAGTAAATAAATAATTTGACAGGCCAATTTACCAAAAATCAGACAGACAAACTGATACTTAATTTAGTTTCAGGTCGAACAAAACCAGCAAGTTTGACAGAGGAAACGTGGAACCAAACACGGGCCGAATAGTTGGCATGTGGAACTAAACTGGAGCTTGCGCGTATGGTACTCCCACTGCCACGTCTATGCCATGCACTGCAGGAAGGATGAGGATGTAATTGTAATTTCACATTTTGAACAGCTAGATTTATTAAATATCTTTAATAGAGCTAGATTCTTAGGACTGAAAAATACACGTTTACCATATTTATTATTATTATTATTTAGTAGTTTTTTATGTTAGAGATTTTATTTTAGAAAGAAATCTTAAAAATAATATTTGAAAGAAAGAAATATTTTTTAAGTAAAATTTAAGAATTAAAATTAAAATTTTACCATTAAAGAAAAAATAATATATCATATGTTATGTAATATCACAAAATAAAAAAGTAATTGAAAAATCAAAATATAATTTTTTTACTAAAAGATGTTATCCGAGTCTCTATCCGTCTGGCAGTTGAAATTTCATCATATCGAAATGTGGGCATTGAATGAGAAAGGAAAGCGGCGAATGAATAAAGCGAGAATCATGTGCATTAAATTTATGACGATCCATACACTGTACATAAAAGGGTAGGGCTAACGACGTATTTTTCTAAGAGATTAAGATGCTCTTTTGAATATATTTTCTATAATTAATTGAAATTTACTAAAAATTACAAATTTTTAAAAATTTTATTTATAAATTTTTTTCTAATTTTATAATTTTTAATATATATTAACCTATAAAATATATAAGGAGAATTGTATTAAAAATGTGTTAACATTTTTTATATCTCTTAAAATAAAAGCACTTTTCATATATAAAATTGTTAATAAAATAAAATACTAGTACTAGTCTAGTAGGAGTAGAATAATAAATGATATATGATTGATATAATGATATAAAATATGTTGTATTTATACGAAAAAAATTAATCTATTTAATAAAAGAGTTGTGTTTAATTTTTATGATGACTAAAATTTTCTTGGACGAAATATAAATAAAATTAATCTTGACGTGTTAGGAAATACAGTAGCCTTTGACCAAAACCAAAAGAAAAAATAGTAGTAAAAGCGGTAGTATATAAACGTGAACCAACGTAACAAAGAAGTTTGTGAGCATAAAGAAGCATCTCGTCTCAAAAGAAGCATCTCGTGTATCGTCTCCTAAAAAAATGGAATTGATGTGTCATTGTTCGAGCTTTCTTCTTCCGCCGGAGAATCCTAACACGACGTGTTCGCTTTCTCTAAAGTACGCTCTCGTTGTTCTCAACCAAAGCCTCCCGAGATTTGCTCCTCTGCTCTGGGACCACGGTATCTCACCCTGCACCCACCGCACCCCCTTCTTGCTCTTTACTATATTGATTCATGCATTTATGTATGTCTATGTGGTTGCTACAGCTCAAGTACGAGTTTGCGCTGATGGAGGTGCCAATAGGGTGTATGATGAAATGCCCCTTTTCTTCCCTCATCAACAACCTTCCCATGTTCGCACCAGGTTCCTACTTGTCTCTTTAAGGGTTTGCCTTTTTGTAGAATTTTTTTAATTTTGTTCTAAGGCTTTGTTTCTCCCTTTAGCTTAGTTCCGTTTCCGTGACTTTGTGTTTGTGGTTGGGTTGTTTCGCGCAATTGGGGTAATGAATGAAAAGTTTTGAATTCTGACTTTCCCATCATCACTTTTGAGACCTGTCATTCGGTGGTCCAGGATAAGTTCACAAAAGGCCAGTTTTTGTGCTTTTTTCATGATGAAAGTTATTGATTGCTGAGCTCGATGTCTTTGTTGAAAGTTTCGAAGCTGCTGCGATTTTCTGCAACTTTATGTTACTTATTTGTGGTGGGGTTGGGCTTCTTAAAATTCGTAGTGGCTTTGAGTGAAACAGAAAAGGAAATAGCCAAATTGGATTTGTGAGTTCGTGTAGGTTACATCAATTAGATTCTGTGAATCCTTTTTTCCATTGTTGTACTGAAGAAATCAGTCCATGTTTTATTATCATTATGATTAATCATGATAAATCTGCTCGGTAGATATAATGATATTTCACTCTTACCTCTGGTCCTTGGTGACAGGTAGTGCCTTGTTTTTTTCTGCTTGTCGTTGAATTCCCATGTTCCGCATTTGATTTTATATTATTATATTAAAGATATTCAACCGTGTTATATTTCCTTATTTATGTTTTCACTTGTATGTATTTGGGTGGAATAATTAGTTTTTCATGGGATATACGTGGAAAGTCACATCCTTCATCTATGAGTGGTAGTCAACAATATCTTTCAATTAACTGGTATAACTTTTCTTATAACAGCTTCTTTATACATTTTCGCTGTTGGAATTGATGCCAAAGGCACAAGCCTCCAAATGATGTTTATTTCCATTTCTAGTCTATGCAGTTTAATTGTTGGAGGACTTGGTTAGACTGAAAACTGTGTCACATTTATGATTTTCTGTACTACTGTTAGTGTTTTGCTGTTAGTTGTTGGGAGAATGGTTTGCTATCTCCAGTTTACCGTTGCAGATATCCTTTTATCTAACTTGTTAGGTTTTTATCAGGTACAAGCCTGATGTAATTAAAGGAGACATGGATTCAATCAGGACAGAAGTACTTGACTTCTATGCAAAGCTGGTATTTCTCTCTATCTATATATGTTTACGGTTTTTTTGTGTGACTTGGCTTGCAAGTATGCATGTAATGGAGAAAATGAATTCAAAACTTAACTTTGGGGTTCACACCAAAGTGCCATTTTTTATTCCTGTGTTACTTCTATATATACAATCTTGAATCTTGTATAAATCAGGTCAAGGCTCTTATGCTAGTTTTCTTCCTGCAGGGAACTAAGATAATTGACGAGTCTCATGATCAGGACACCACAGATTTACACAAATGTGTGGCATACATTCGTGACCTCGCCCCAAATGTTGATGGATCAGAAGTGAGTTGAATACTTGGTTATAGTATTTATTTTCTGATTTTCTTTTGGAGAGTGGGGATAGCGGAGTGAACTGATGTCAATTTTAACCATGGACTCAAATAATTTTGGAATAATTGAAATGAATTAAGTCTACCTGCTTTAATCCCTTTTTGACACTAAAGAATGTTACCACACTATGTGTATTTAGCTATACCGTTGGAATTAATCTCAGCTTGGCATCACCCCTCTCCCCTTTCTCCCTAAAATGGCAGCTATGCATTCTTGTTGCTGGAGCACTTGGTGGGAGATTCGACCATGAGATTGGAAATATTAATGTGCTGTGCCGATTTTCCAATACAAGAATTATCCTTCTATCTGATGATTGCCTCATTCATCTTCTTCCAAAGAATCATTGTCATCAAATCTTTATTGAATCTTCTGTTGAGGGTCCGCATTGTGGACTCATTCCCATTGGGATGCCGTCTGGAAGCTCTACATCGACAGGACTCAAATGGGATCTCAGTAAGTATTGTATTCCGTTGTTTAACAATAACATTAGGTTATTACTTTAAATATGTAAATCTGTAAATGAAATTGTGCTTCCTAAGTCTCCGCATGAGTAGGATGGTAATTATTGTCACTGATATCAGAAAATTTTGACTCTTCGTGTGGCCATTATTATTTAGTATATGGGATGGATTCACTTATCCTGTACTAACTAATAAATAAATATTTAAACATGTTAATTAGCAATCTATCAGAACATCACATGACAGAATAAATATGAGGCTGTGGTATGATGGAGGATAAATGGTTCAGATAAAGTCATTTTTCCATTGCCTTTTTCAATCACCCAGTTCTTAACTTCTTTTTTAAATGTTGTATGATGATTAATAATTGTTTTTTGACTATTTCAGATGACACAGCGATGAGTTTTGGAGGTTTAATAAGCACATCCAATATTGTAAAAGGGGAAATAGTTACAGTACAGTCTGATTCAGATCTTCTTTGGACTATTTCTATTAAGAAGCTGTAGGTTTTACATGTTGCATAGTGCGGTGATTTTTCAGATCTTCGATACCAATTTATATGGGTCCTATATTCCATTTAAAGGCCAGAGCTTCTGCTGACCTTTCTAACTTTACGTTTCATTCTTTCGATTTACTCTGTGAATTATGGGACGGTGGGAAGGGAATTAGGAAATTATTCTTTAATGTAGGAAGTTCTATTCCTAGTAACTATGCATTGGAAATCAGTTTTCAAAGAGGTTACTTACATTCCTTGGCTCAGTTGTATTGTATGTTATTGTTATCCGTAAATGAAATAGCAGAATAAGATGAGCAAGAAAAAGGAGAAAACCATGTCATGTACTATTGCTTATGCATACAGGACAGTTACTGTCAATTGAAATGGTTGAATGGATTGTTAGTTGCCACTCTACACTGCAGGACCATAACGGGTCAATAATTCTGGTTAATATCTAGTATGTGATTAGTGATATGGATTTTTGAATTTAGAAGAATGAGTTAAAATTTGATTATACACTGTAATGGGAGAAATTATTATATATGAGACGGGTTTTTCAATTTACAAGAACGAGTTAATAAAATTTGATTATGCATGAGTTTGAATGCAGTGTATTTGATTATGACATAGATTGATTAAGTTGGATATTTCTCGGTCAGTTTAAGTGGAAGTTTTTTTTTTTTTTTTTTTTTCTGAAGGGAAGTGTAAGCTACTTAATTGATTTTTATTCCCAATAAACAAATTATAATAAAAAATAGTTCTTATATACTCAGTAAAAAAAAAGAAAAATAGAGTTTGTATAAAGGTTTTTTATGTTGTTCAATTGGAGATTATCATAAAATTTAAAAATATTAATTTTATAATAGTTATTTATAAATTTATATTAAAGAAAATTTTAATTGATTGATTATATAAAAGTTATTTAAAGTGGCGATGTATTAAAATTAAACTCTTAATAGTGATTTTTAAATAAA
>PYAF01001667.1:1712924-1763916 GCA_007407185.1 Glycine tomentella | reverse complement strand
TTATCATAAAATTTAAAAATATTAATTTTATAATAGTTATTTATAAATTTATATTAAAGAAAATTTTAATTGATTGATTATATAAAAGTTATTTAAAGTGGCGATGTATTAAAATTAAACTCTTAATAGTGATTTTTAAATAAAAATAAAAAAGATATTTTAATACCTTTTTAAAAGTTTAAAAAATTAACCTCAAGGAAAAAAAATTATATCTTTTGATAGCTATAGATTTACACATAATTATTTTTCATGTTATTTCACTTTAAAATTATATTTAAACAATAAATTAAGAACCTATTCAATAAATTATTATTAAATATAATAGCAATAATTTTGTTATCAAACAATAATTTGTCTATATATATGTAATTGTAAAACTTATAATAATTATAAAAAAAATTATGCATATTTTATACACTAAAAAAACTCAAAAAATTTCCCTAATTTTGTCACCTGAGTAGCAATTTGAAATAGTGACTGAGCCCGTCCGAAAACCCTTGAACAACATTATATGAACAGTGTAGAGCGCAACATAGTCCCTCCTTTCCTCTCTTCCGCCTTCGTTTTCTTTGAAACGCACAGCTTCAATCACCGACCTCACCCCCCATCAACGACATGGTAAGTCCTCTTCTTCTCCAAACCACTTTCTCTTCAAACGCTAACGTTCAATTTTAAGCGGAGTGGGATTCGACTTTCCCCGAGTGATCATAGAATCCGAAGCTCTAGGGTTACCGTTACTGTTAAATTAACCTAACAGTGTATATTAATTTTGCCTTTTTATCCCCATTCTCCGTTCCCTCCTTCTTGCAGCTTCCTCTTTCCCTTCTCAAGACTGCCCAAGGCCACCCTATGGTAACTCATTTTTCATTCTCTTCTCTTTTATTTCTAACTTACTATTACTATGATGGTGATGGTGATGATGATGTAACAGTTGGTGGAACTGAAAAATGGGGAGACATATAACGGGCATTTGGTTAATTGCGACACATGGATGAACATCCATCTACGAGAAGTCATTTGTACATCTAAAGTAATGTTGCTTTTACGATCCCTTGCTTGTTTTTTGTTGTCTCGTAATTGATTTAAATTTTGGTAACGTAGGACGGAGATAGATTTTGGAGGATGCCTGAATGCTACATACGAGGCAATACAATCAAGTACCTTCGAGTTCCTGATGAGGTGTGTATTGTGTGTGCAGTGCTGGGACATTTTCTTTTTTTCTTTTTTATTTTTAAAACTGGTAAATGTGTTGAGAAGAAAGGGAGCCTTGCCACAGTAGTAGAGTTGTTTCATTGTGATCTGGTGGCTACAGAAAAAAAGGCCTCATCCTTGGGCATTTAAGGGAACCAGATTCAGTGCAGTCTAATTTGCACACATAACACATTTATAACCATTTGATGAAGATGAATGCATGTTTTCTCTCTGATTCATCGAAGTAAAATATGAACCATCTGGTCTTGATCCGGTTCCAAATTGTTAAATGCGTGAATGTGTGAAAATTTGATTAGACTTGTTGAACTTTGATCAATCCCCCCAACCCTGCAATGATGGGAGCCTTGTGCATTGGGCTGGATCCTTTTAGTGAATAGAATTCAGTATTTTTGTTGACAGATGTCTGAGCTGCACATACATTTATTATACTAATCTTGCAATTTTGCTATTATTTTTAGGTTATTGACAAAGTTCAAGAAGAAACCAAGAGCCGTGCAGGTAAGCTTTGTTTTGGCATCTAGTTGGTTGGTATGAGTTTAAGTATAAGTATGTGGATGTGAGTTTGAAAGTCCTACACTGTATTAGAATGGACATGATGAGGACTAAACCCATGAATCTAATTCCTTAAGAGTATCAGTTGATATGTGGTTTCAGGCCATGAGGATTTAGGTTCCTCAATCGTTAGAAGGTCCATTGGAACAAATCTTCTTGCTGTTTTGAAGTCTGGCTAAGGAAGATTGCAATGCGTATCATAATAAAGATTTGTATCATTTTTTTTTATAAATCAGTAAATAATAACTTAATGCTGCTTATTTGAAAATGCTAATTTAGCCGTATATCAGGAACTGCTATTCATGCTTCCTTCCGGTTGCTGAAAAAAATGGACATTTTCTGATTAATATCACCTTTTTCAGATCGCAAACCACCTGGTGTGGGGCGTGGAAGGGGAAGAGGCAGAGAGGAAGGTCCTGGTGGGCGCCCAACAAAAGGAATTGGGCGTGGTCTTGATGATGGTGGTGCCAGGGGAGCTGGAGGAAGCCGAGGCAGGGGTGGTCCCAGTGGAAAGCCTGGTGGAAACAGAGGTAAATCATAAATCCACTCATTGCATGTATTACCCGTCCATAATCATTTCTAGCCTTCTATCTCTCTGATTTACCATTCGCAGTTTGAAGAGTTTCTTTCTACTTTTGCTTCATTTTCACCTTGATTGGATGAGCTCCTAGCGAGCAAGAAATATCTTCAATGAACAAGTATATTATTATTTGATGAACACATTACTGGTTTTTTAATTTGGTTAGTTAATGTAAAATTTATGGTTGGAAATCTCTTCAATAAAAAATTGTGTATACCTTCTTTTTTTTTATAAAAAAGGTAGCTTAAAGTTAAATTCTGTGTACGAATATTGTCCAATGTATTTATTTACTTGTTTTGGTATGTACAGGGCGTGGTAGAGGCTGATTCTAACAAGTGACAGGAACTACTTTATGTGTATCGTTAGCAACTTCACTGTCCGTGTTACCTGTTGCCTTGGGCCTTGGCTTTTAGCTTCCAGTGTTTTTATTGTGTTTATAATCACAAAAATGTTAGTGCTATTATATTACTCGAGGAAAGTTTCTCTGCCAGACTGCCCCCATCTCCCTTTTAATATTCCCAACAGCAAACGTGTCTTTACCTTTCTTTCCTTCCAATGAAAAGTAATGATGGCGCAATGCGTGAAATACTCAACTCAACCTTGATATATTTAGAGATGTTAATTTGACAATTGTATATTTGGTACCAAGCATCCACCACTACCTGTATTTTTTTTTTTGCTTTTCTCCTTTTTGGTCAATTGGAATTGGATTTGGAAAAAGAAATTATAGTTAATTCCACCACTGAAGGGATTGCATGCCAATGTCCAAAATGTCATTAACTTGATTTTGAAATACTAATGTATTTCTTAATTTTTATTGGAGATAATTTTATTAGAGTTAAATAGGATCATTATAAATAAACAATGTGTTTTGAGTATTTAACATAGTTATATATCCAAAGACTTAAACTCAAAATCTTTTACAAAAATCTCCTTTTGAATATTTAGCATTGTTATATATTTAAAGCTCAAACTTGAGATGATTGGTAAAGTAGTACAAAACTTGATTTTCCTAAACTGATTACATAAATTATCAAAGCTATCAAGAAAGTTGGTACTGATTACCTAGAAAATCATGACATAATATTGACACTCAATACAAATGAATCAAGTGTTGTGTGTTTTGGATAAACAAAAAGGGCTATGAAAAATGCCCACGTACAAATGTTACATGCAGTAAGGACATATCTGACAACAAATACAGATTTTTTTTTTAATCAAATTTCAACACATCTCAACCCATGGTGTGGTAAAAAATAAAACTAACTATTGGCAAATAAAACAAAGAATGCTCCTCCGGCATTGAGCCATCTAAGTTAATGGCTCAGTGTGCTATTTATTAGTAGGGGTGATGACGGTTTTTCTTGTGAGTTCTTTCTGGCTTCATAGTCAATGTGCTTGAAATCCAAGATTGATTTGATTCAGAGGAATCATCAGAGAGCCAACAACATAGCCGACCATCTTCCCCACCCGTCCAACCGAAAATGCCTTGGCTAGGACTATTAGTAGGTCCACTAGGAATTGTTGACATGGGTAAAACACTCCTAATAACACTTGTGTGGCCACCTTCAAGAATTGCTTCTGCAGCTCCAATCGTTGCCACTCCTTTGTAATTTACAGGAAAGTAGCCCATAGTACCAGCATTAGTGCCACCAATCACCCATAGTTTTTCAGCTTCTCTGGAGTAGTGACAATCAATGAAGTAGTCAACCTGCCAAAGGAAAGTATCAATTTGTGGGCTAAGGATTATGAGACATAATACAATATTTCTACACTGGAGCAGTGTAAAAGTTTTGCTTTGGGAGCAGTTGCCACCAAACTTGGAAGATCATATATTCAGCCTGATTATCCAAGGTCATGCATCTTTATCCACAGCATGAAATTTAAAGATATTAATATATACAAGCTATTGCATCTCCTGGAATTTTCCTAAAAGCTGGGCTATCATTCCAATTAAAAAGACTCGACATGGCTCAAAAGTACAAGAAGCAAAGCCTCTTGCAAGGAAAACTCCAGAGGATTAACTTTTTTAAGAGAGCTATAATTCTTTCAATATATACCAAGTTACCGCCCCCTTCCTTCTTTTCTTCCTTTCTATCGAAGTAATGATTTTTCATCTGCATACGATGCCTACACATCACATCACGTTTTTTTATTATGCAATAAAAACTACAGTTCTCATGCATGTTCCTCTGAAAACACAATGCTTTTCCAATTCAACAAAGCAAGCATATTCCATACTATTTGAGAGGAACTCACCTGATCCAAATTCCAACATTCAGAAGCTAAAGTACGAGCATCTGAGAATTTTCCTTCATTGCTACCATCTTTCCAGTTCCAGATACTAGGAAGCAGAGTAGAATGAAATAAATAGGGTCAAACTTTGAAAACCAGGAAAGAGTTAGAACTTAGTATACATATGTAAATTCATATAACCCACATTTGGAGCATAAGAAAATGTAATTGTTAGCATAAACAGTATGGTAGAAGTACTATCTGCACGCTACTCTGTGATCAAGACAGTTATGAAATTATTACAGTTGTTTATTCTGTATATGAAAGCAACAGTAAAAACATTAAATCTGCTGCAAACAACCATATCAGGCAGAAATAAGAGTATGAATAAGCCATGTATAACTGTTATGATTTTTTTTTAAAAGCAAACTAATGGAGATTAAATGTACCCCAGGGTTTCAATATGTGTTAAACACCAAAGCTTCTGGTATGTCTCTCCAAAAATCCCCACCTTTGCAATTGAAGTCCCCATATTAATCACCTACATTTTAGTAAACAAAAAAAATTATAATTTTGTATGAGAAACATGTTGTAGGTCAAACATATAAAGGACACAGACAAATCTTTCTTCATGATTGATAGGTAATAAATAGATCCGTCACACAGATAGAGAGACAAACAGATATCTATCTATCTGGATATATAGAGATAAGAAAAAGCACAGTTTAAGAGAGGGAGGATAAGAAATCCTGCAGAACAGAAATAAAAGTTGCGTGGAAAGAAAATAAAAAAAAGTTGGCCTAAAATAAAATACAATCCAATCCCAGAGTGCTTAACTGTCTTTAATATCTTAATTGAATTCATCAGACAATTAGCTGGTTGCAACTTGCAAGAATTATCAACTGATGGAAACTGAACTGAAGTCCTGGACTTACTGATTCTAGATGATCATCATCATTAATATCTCCAAGAGTATCAAATGTGCATATCAACCCATCTACTGAAGCAGAAATCAGCTTGCCTTGTTCATTAGGGACAAAATGAACCTAGCATCAATTGCACATTTTCAACAAATCAGATATAAATCCATGCCTCATATTGGATCATTAAATAAATTCATTTTACTTACTAAAAGAATAAAAGCTAGATAGTATTTGCAAAAGCTTTATTTTTTATAATGAAAAGGATTGATTCATCTTATGTACACAACAAACTATGTAACAAATATTATCCTTGCCCCATTCTATGACAGGTTACCTTAAACCAGATATATAAATGCATTAATTATGGTGAAGTAGGGTCTAGGAGGAAGGGGGTAAGTGGTGAAGAAACAAGTTGAAACTATCAGAAGTCATCAAGCCATAAAACATGTCAACAGCAAGTTTGTGTTGAATTGGTCAAGTAATAAAAATAGCCACTGCCTGAAAACAAAAATTCCAACCAGTCTTACTAACAATGTCCAACCCAGAAAATGAGGAATCGAGTACACTGTTCCATAAATCTGCAAGGAACATCCTTCATTAATTCTTCAAATCTAGTAAGATATTCACAGTTTTTTCTTGGGGAAGTATTAAGGTCCATTGGTTGCCAGTGTTAATATTCTACAATTTTTATAAGATTGAAATAATTGAATTAATTGCCGCATTTCTCACAACAAAAATATTCTGCGAAGGAATCACCAAGCAAAACATCCTTTTTGCCACCAGATTATTGTTTTTAGCTAATTCCCTTAGATCAATTTTTCAATCAAAATATAAATTGTTGTCACATGTAGTTCAAGCTATTTGAACAGCATAAACCTGAGTGACATCATCCACATGAGAGTCCTCCAGGCATGCAACTTGCTTCATATTTCTCCAATCCCAGAACAGTACCTGAGCAAAAATATACTTGAGTACATATCTTACATAACACTAGTTTAAATCATGTAACACGGAAATATCCACAACCAAAAGAAAACCTGCGATTTACACCCGGCGGCAACTAAATTTCCACTAGTCCCTCCCATACAGAAGCTGAAAACCTCCTGAGAAGGACCAGCATTGATAGAAGAAACCTACAATTTGACATTCAATCAAACACAATCAAGCATCAAATTACTCATACACATGAAAAATAATTAAAGAGATGTAAGGTTGATAGGGTGGTTAAGAAAGAAGGGAAGAAATTTTCCCTGTTAATAAAAACTAATAATTAATATTTGCGGATAAAAAAAAATGAAAAATACTTAAAATTAAACAAAAGGTCAAATCTACCTGCTGAAATGTCCGAGTGTCCCAAGCTCTAATGGTGCCATCAGAAGAACACGAACACAATATATGGGGATTTGAAGGACTCGAAAACGAAATCTGATTGATGGTTTCAGAGTGACCCTTGAGCTCTCCAAAATACTGACCCGCCACAGGTGAATAGAGTTTCACTGCGTTAGTTGACAGTGACACCGCCATTGCACTCCAATCGTCCCTTTTAATTCACAAAAACAATTCGAACCCAAGTCACATTTAGCAACTAAAAAAAATGAAACTTTACTAATCCCATCGAATTTGAGCATAAATTCACAGCTTAATAGGGGAATTAAAAGAACGTGCGTACTTTGGGACGATTTGGAAAACATAGTCATCACCGAAGTTGGTTTGAATAGAGTTTTTAAGGCCGAAGCGTTTAGCGTTGTTGGCGTTGGGTGAAGGTTGGTCCTCCACATCCATGGCCGCACTGGTTTCCATATGAACAGAAGTTGGGTTTCTATAGGTTAGTTAGAGTTGCGGAGGAAGAGAAGAAGACCATCCATCTCGTCTTTTCATAACTTCCTGGGTTTTAGGGCTTCAATCACCTGGGATGATGGGTCCACTTAATTTACTCAGTATATTAATATTAAATATATTATTAACTTAAATTTTAAAAATTAAATAATAATTTTTTAAGAATTTGTAAGAATAATACTAAAAAAATATCAACATCATATTGTAATAAATATTATATTAATATAAAATACATGTTATAATGTTATTTTTAAATTTTTGCATGTATTTCTTTATATTTTCTTTATGATATACTATAAATTATAATTTTTTTAAAAATTCTTTTTATGGTATAAATTTTTGAATGTTATCATCTGAAATTTTGTGGAATTTGTTTTATTTATCACTACACTAATCTCTTAATCTTTATTCAACAAACAAAAAAACCCTTAATCTTTAATATTAAAGTAAATTACACCGACTAGTCCTTTTTTTAAATTACATAAATATTACTTTTTCTACTTTTGTATTAACTCTTAATTACTCGAAAGATATTATTTTGACACCCTTGTAAATTACACTGATCCCTTAATTTTTAAAAAAATATTCAATCACTATTCATTATATGGGATTGTAAATGTCAAAAAAGAAAGAAGAATTTATTTAATTTCATGAAACTTTAGGTGATGAATTCGACTAAAATTAAACTTAAATTCTTTAAGTAAATAATTAGATTAGAGCTATGTAAATGAAATAACATGATTATAACCACAAATCTATTAATGATTGTCAATTAAATTTTTTAATTACAGATTAGTAATTGACAAAATTACTGAATAACAAACGAATAACATGATTATTCAAAAAATTCTTTGATGTTAATTGTGTCATTAATATTTTAATTTCAATTTAAAAAGATAATAATATATAACAAACTAAAATTATCTTTAGAAAATGTTATGCAATTCTAATAAAATGGGTAATATTACAATAATAACGTTCCTCCTTAACCAATAATATTGAATTTAAATTTTAAGCATCCAATTACATTAAATATTTAAAGAAAGAATTTGCTTAGTTGGTTGATTGTTATAAAAGGCAAAGGCATTTCCTGACATCCAAATAATTCAACACTCAAGTCAAACATTAGACTTTATTATCTTGCTTAAATAAATTAGATCTTAGCCACTAGTCCTTTACTAATGAAAAGAAGAAGAAAAAAAATCCAATATCCATCGCAAAATAGAGCATGCACACAAATTTCGTAACCTATAACGGCCATCGATTTACCTGAAAGGAAAAATAAAAATAAAAACCACCACAACCTTGTAAACTCCACGACGATCTGCAACGCAAGTCATCGTGAACAACCTTGCATTACACGTAGAGTACCATATCATTGGCAACGTTGTAGAGCATGAGGAGGGTGGAAGTGAGGACAATCTGGACGATGAAGGCCCATTCTTTCCAGGACCCAACATCGGAGCCCACTGAAAGAGATGTTCCAACGGAGGAAAGCATGCAAAAAGGCGAAGGAGGGGGAAGGGAGAAGTGGCAAGTGGCAAGTGGCAAGTGGCAAGGGATTTCATGCCATATGAAAGAGAGGGTTCCCACTTGCGAACTGTGTTCTTAGATCTCATATCTGATTCGTTGGTCCAAGATTGATGGTGAGGACAACAAGTGAAAAAACATCCAAATCTGAGTCACTGGTACAAATTGGCGAGGGAGTCCTCATGGTCGTGTCTAAAGGAGGAGATAGGCATGAGGAGATTGAGAGAAATTCTCATCAAAGGAAATAGAAGTTAACAACAACACATACTTAGGAAAGGGACGAGGACTACGTCATTTTACACATGAATGATGGATTTAAGTAATTTGGACAAGAGGAGAAAGGCAGTGGATCAGTGGGGTGCTTTGAGGGAGAAAAACGACAAGAGGTTACTTTATATTTTTTTAAAAACCTAAAAAGAACCAGACACCATTTGAAACGAGGGGTTAAATAATGTTCTAGAATACTATTTGAGACGAGGGATTAGATAATGTCGTAGAATGAAAGGGTATCAACTGTTATCAGTCCAAACCTCAAGAGAGGGTCGTTGTAATTTACTTTTTGAACAAACACTAGTTTGGAACTTTTCCTAACCATTGCAAACACACTCAAGTCGGAAGTCTACAATACATGGCAATTTGGAGGTTTCACTTCCTAGTTAGAGAATACCAAATTAATCCATCGAAACATGTTCAAAACATAACACATAAAACTGTAGAAATCCGGATACCGCCATTCAAGCATGAAAATATCTCAATTATACAATATCCTAGAGGAGATTTTCTTTGGTGATAAAACAATACGGTGCTAAATGTCTAGCCAACACGGGAGAGACACATGAACGTCTCTACTTTAAAAACTACCAATCAATGGTACAGATAGAGAAAATTTCACTCGAAAATTTTCATGCACATATTCTAGGGTAGCGTCTTGATTGCAACAACATTATGTGCTTGGAGCAGCCTCTTTTTTCTCTGTTGACGCCTCGCCAGCATCTTGTTCAACAGGCTTTGACACTTCTTGCTCTATAGAGTTGGCAAACAAATATATTATAGTTAGCAGAGTAAATGAACACTCGAATAAAACAATAATGGTCCAGAGCAGAAATCTATACGCATATCTTTCTAATTCCACGTATATCAAAACTTCATTAGCTTTTTTTTCATTGGAACGAATTGCATAATTCAATTCCTCTTTTATAGATAAATAATCGTGCTCCCATTTCAAATTGCAATGCACTTGACGGATGATAATGCAACAAGCAACATAAACATCAATAACCCCTTTAACCCAAGCTAACCGGGATCGATGGCAGATGAATCCAATGATAGATACGAGGAGATTGAAAAAAAAAATGCTATGTTATTTAAAAAAGAAAGCTCTCAAAATTAAAATGTCAATGATCTCCTATAACTCAATCCACAATTGAGAAAAAATGACAATTTTTGAAAGACTACTAGGGGTACATGACAATAATCAAAGATTACAAGATCTATTTAGATCGAGTAAATGTTATATTCTCAAACAACATCTTCCTATTCCACCTAATACTTATAAAAAAAATATCTTGAAAAAAAGTAATAAATACTTAATGAAGTAAGGATTGATAAGATGTAGGAGGATATAAAATTATCTTCTTTACATTTACAGTTTTTTCAATTGAAAATAATTTTGTTTACAGATTGGAAATTTCATATTCTGATAAGACTTCACTGTCAGAAGTGCCACCAACCAGGTTATAAGCTACTAATTCCACACATGCCAAATTCCGGTCATACAAAGAGAGCTAATTAATCAGCTTTAACCGTTAGTTCCATCATTTATATATAAGCTACCTAAGAACAAATGCAAAGATGCCCTTAAACTACAAAACTGCACATTTCAATCACAAAGCACTGACACCTCACAGTCAACTTCAATTCTTCGTCTTAGGTCTAACCTTCTGCCCTACTAAATCAGCACTCTCCTCCAAACTCTACCACCATACCCATCAAAATGCATATAATTCATGGAAACAAAAATCCTTAACACTAAAAAGAATCATTAAATATTTTAACGCCCTGGAGCTACCTTTAAAGTCATAAGCTGCAAAAACTGTTACTAAGTTTTCCAAGTGTTACTATTTCCTATAACAGTTGACCGTGGAATATGCACATTACCATAATTAAACATCGGAAAACCAGTAAAATCAGCATAATCTGCCATCACTAAGTCAGGAAACTGAACATGCTTTATTATAGTCAAGTACCAAGCAGAGAAAATGAGAACCACAAATTTGCAGACACATACCTTCATCATCACTCTCATCAATGTCATCCATCGCATCACCCATCCCACCAAATTTCTGCAACATCCATAAGTAATCAAACACATAATAACATCAATAAAAGAACAGTAAATCAACTTAACACATTACTTACAGAGAAATCCATCCCTCCCATTGCATCCATCCCTCCCATTGCATCAGCACCCATCCCCCCAAATTTCTGCACAAAAATAATTAGTAAGTATAAAATAATATGATTTGGATAATAGTTTGAAACAGATAACCAAATGAACACATTGCATACCGAGAAATCCATCCCTCCCAAGTCCACATCACCTAATCAACCAGCAATGAACCGATTAGACTACGCATAAAATTATACTGCATACTATAACACATTATTTTTTTTAGTACAAGTCATGCTTACCAGTACCCTCATCTTCATCCTCATCCACCCATTTATCCCAATCTACTTTCACATAATGTGGAGCCTTGCCTTCTCCACGCAGTAACCTTTTCCACCATCCATCCTCTGCCTTCTGCACTACAATGAATATGCTTCGCACTCCTACATTAATTTTGCTCTCCTGAAAAGAGAATGATGAGTGAAATGCATTAAAATTATGTCAAACATAAGCATAGTTTGCAAGTGAAGCATGACATAAACACATACACAACTTCCACAAAAGTGTTACAAAGCATCAAAGCAATCAAGACATATCACAGTACAATTCACAGGAAAAAGTGAAAATAAACATTCTTAATGATATCAATGTTATAGTACAGATTGGCAAAATCTTCTCACCTCTATGTTAACCTTGTCAAAGAGCTCCAGTTTTAGCTCATACTGATGATCTTCAGCACCAGCACTACCAGAGAAGGTAAAAATACCATCTGGTGTAAGATCCACTTTTGCATTTTTTGAATCAGCCAATTGCACCGTGATATAGACCTTGTCAAGTCTCTGAGCCCACTTAACCTCAGGATGACGACTGCATTGCAAAGAAATAATGTGAAACAATTAGAGAGGGTTCAGAAATGTATTACAAGTCAAGGAATATTAAACGGAAAAGCAGCCAAACTGCTGAAAATCACAAACATTTCAAAATATTGAACAATCACAAATCACAACCCATCTTTCCATGAGAACAAAAGAGAAGGAAACATGAAGAAGAATAAGAAATGAAAGTAAAGTGTTAGTCAAGATGCAAATTAGTCATAAACCTAGAGAAAACGAACCCTAAAAATCAAACATCGGATACCCAAATCTCCAAATAAAATTTTGGCAGCAAAATCTGCCTTCAACACCTATCTTAATCATCTTTAGAGGGTGTGTTTCAATTGACACTAGAGTTTGAAAATTCCCCCTAAATATTTTGGGTTTACTATCACATTTGTCAAAATAAAAGAAGTTCGCGATGTAGCTAAACAGTAAGAAGACTCATCATTCTTCGGGATCACAAGTCGGTAACACTCAACTCAACAAAACAAGAGAAACAAACAATTCGGTCGGTTACAAACCCTAATTATGAAAGAAAAATGTCAAGTCGAAGATAATGAAGAAAACATTTCATGACATGTTGATAAAGAAAAAAGAAGAAAAAAAACCGATAATAAGCACAGAGATTCCGAACGGATAACCATCAAAGGAAGATGCAGGGTTTATAATTTGAACCTCATATTTGATATTGGATTGGATTTGATTGACGAAAACCGAAGATAGAGAGATAGAGAGAGAGCTTGTATTCTGTAAAACCCTAGTTCCTTCTTCGTTGGCGAGAGAAACCCCAAAGTAACCCTCTTTCAACTATCGCTTTTGAACAAAGTATTTATATGGCATAAAATACGTTGCTTGGATGCCACTTCTGGACTTCTAGTACCTTCCCTGCGCTGGCCCAACCCAAGATTACAAACTGCGCAAGGGCTTTGTATTTCCCATAAACTTTTTTACTGTTTCACCCCCAAACCTTTTTTAAAAGAGTGAAAGACATTTTTACCCTCCCTTCACTCCACCCCTTATCGTTACCCTCCACCTCACTCCACACACATTCTCTCAATTTTCCCACTCCTCTTGGCTTCCTGTGTGTGAACTTCTTTTGTCTTTGTCATTGCTAGTTATATGCCTCATTACGTCGTTGGTTTTTTATCTCCTTAAAGTCCAAAGATCCCAATGAAGTGGTTGTCTCTATTAACTAAACTCTCTTTGAAATTTTTTGCCTAAAGTGACATTGTGATACATGTGTAATTAGTTGTCCCTTATGGTATTATGATTGTTTTTGCAAGTATCTCTTTTATACGAGGTCAAAATATATGTTTCATTTCTTTGTTAACAACAAATCAACTACACACAGAAGGAGCAAACAATATGGAGTGAAGTTTTTTGTTGGGAGTTTACGACTAAAACACATAACATTGAGTCAATGTTGGTACTAAATTATAGTAGAGAATGCAATAATTCAACAAAGAAAAAGTACCTGAATATGATCGAAGAATGCCAAGGCTCACCTTTGCAAGAAAATTTCTTAATCAAACAAAACCATTGAACCACCAATTATGTTTCATTTTCTTAATTTTACATCAGTTTTAAAATTTTTTTATACCTTTTATCCAATTTTAAGGCTCATATGGATTAGATGATAGAGCAATTTTTGGTCCAATGGTTGAACTGTCAATTTGGTCCATTTTTCAAAATTGTGCTCATAAAACAATAAAAAAAACATTTTTTTTTCACTATGGGAATGGTGCAATATAAACGTGTTTCTGTTAGCAACCAGACTGAAGACATTGAAGACACTCCTGAGGCCCAACTTGGAAGGCCTAGCAACCAGACTGAAGGTGACAATAGCAAGACTGAAGACACTCCTGAGGCCCAACCTGGAAGGCCTAAAAGAATTTCTAAACGACCTCAGCATCTAGAATAGTTCATATGAATCAGCAGGCAGCAGCAGACAATTGCACATGCTAGAAATATTCGCTAAGAGAAAATTAGTACAACTGCCTAGGGTTATCCTTTCGGTATTGCAATTCTATTATGCAATAGCCAGAGAATACTGTTATGACTTTGCTATTTACATAGCTATTATGAATAAGAAAAGGGCAGAATGTTAAAGTCCATTAATTTCTAGTACCTACAGAAGGCTCCCTTGGTCTTGAATTCAAGGAAAGTCATTATCGTACCTCTAACAGTTTCCATTGTGTCTATTGCATTATAGAAATTTTTCGTAGGCAATAAGCACAATAGAATTGGGTTTCCATTATGAAATAGCCACAAAACCCCATAACACAATGAAAATATGGTTCATTATGTCTATTGCATAATGTAAATGTGTTTCATCAAGGATACTTCAGAATGAAAAATCAAAAGCAGGGTAAAATAGCATAAAAGTGAATGGAAATAGCAAAGCCTTGATACGAGGCGTGGCCCATATTAAAACACCATCGCAACCTGGGCCTAAATCACCTTTTCCTCTTGTGCAAGTGACAACGAACATAGCAAAGCATTTAGATTTAGTGCATATATTTTTAAAATTACAACATAATATATATAGTTGACATAATGTAAAATAAAAATATTGAGAAATATTTTTTCTACTACACTTGTTCAAAATATTTTTCCTACTCAAACCAAGGAGCTTAGTATACTAACTAGCTTTTGCCTTGCAAATGAATTAGGAGTTCCTTATCATACATAGTAGTAAGTGTAACAAGTCCTCCCAATATCTTGAAAAAACTAAAGCCCGACTCGGTGGTTGGAGAGCTAAATTCCTCTCTTTTGCGAGGAGAATCAGAATAACTCTTGCTCAATATGTATAATCATTTTGTGCCGCTGCCAAAAAGGTATTTCATATTTGTAGATAACTTTGAACAAATGAATGAGAATTTCATTTAAGGTGGAATTGAGGACAGGAGGAAGCAAAAATAATTAACATTGTTCTCTTGTTTAATTGTAAAGAAAATTTAACTGTTTGAAAAACATCATCATTTTATTAATATTTTATGAAAAAAAAAACATCATCTTTAGAAATAAATATGATCATTTTTATAAAAAAAAACATCATTGTTCTTAATTTTGCTAATATCATCAAAACTCATAATCTTTTTATATAAGAAGTGTTTAAAATAAGAATAAAATGTTAATTTCTTATGCATTGCATGATCTACATATTAGTTTAAAGAATTTGAAGTATGTTTTTATATGTAGGAATTAAACACATTATCAACAAATTTACAATATTTACATACATGTTTAACTAACTAAGCTAGACTTCCTTAATAAAAATAGAAATTGGAAATGTTTTTATCTGTAGGAATTAAACACATTGTCAAGAGATTTACAACATTCACATACATGTTTAACTAACTAAGCTAGACTTCCTTAATAAAAATAGAAATTGGAAGTTATAATTTGCTAATTATTTTTTTTATAAAAAAAGTAGATGTAAGCTATAAAACCCGCATAAAAAAACTAAAAAAAGAGAAAATCAAAGGTAAAATCACATTTAGAACATCTATAATATATAATTACTTATTAACTATTTATCATAATTTTGTGGATCTTACAATTTTATATAGATTTAAGTATTTTAAACTAAATTTTACTCTAATGCTAAAATTGTTAAAATGAGTAGTTGAACTAATTTTATAGATCTTACAATACTTAAAATATGTTATTTATGATATAATATTATTAAGTAATAATTATTTATATAAACAACTTTATATATACAAACAATTCTAAGTCATGTACTCTAGTGAAAAACAAACTTAAATAAGATTGTTTAAAATTAAACAACTCATATAAAAACAGTCCACTAAAAATACTCTTAAAAAAACTTGGACAGTCTTAATGTTGGACAACTATATTATGTATTTCCGTACTGAAAAAGATTGGACAAATGTGTTGGTCTTTTCTTTTCCTTTCTTTTCTTATAGGTAGAAATTAAATCAAGAAAGCGTTTGTTTTCACATGATTTCATTGTATTCCCACCAATACGAAATTGAGAATATATATTTTTAAGTTCGTTAAATATTTTTGAGTATAATTTATTTCAGGAATTCATATTATATTATACATGTTTTTTCATCTTTCTACTCTCATGTAAAGGATAAGAATCTTATATTTTCATTAAAATATTTAAAATAAATAAATTTCACTTTTTTCTTGTTCTACTTTATTTATTTATTTATTTACTATTTATTTAAATTAAAACATTTTAAAAAAATTTCAAAATTTATAAGTATTTATCAAACATCTCGTATGAAAATAATTTCATTCACATGAGTATTATTTTTGATAATATAATCAAATCCGTGAAATAAATATTTCATAAGATATAAAATAATTTATAACAATTCAGTGATAATGTTTAATTAGAAAAGTCATTTAGAAGAAAAAATATCTCAAAAGAATGAACATTCGTTGACAAGAACTAATTATAATTCTCCCTTTTGTGGAAAGGAGGAGGAAACAACGAAACATTTGCTGATTACATGCTATGAATCGAACATAATTTGGAAGCATTGTTATAGATGGTTAAACTTACAAATTGTATTGCCACAGAAGATAGAAGCTCTCTTTTGGCAACACTCATGGTCACTCAATTGGAAGAAAGGTTCAAAAGCTGGAAACTGGTATAGCTTGCTACTATTTGATCTCTATGGAAATGTAGAAATGATATATATTGTTTAGGAATAACATTTAGATTTCACTTCCCCTAATGAGAGCCCAATGTCCATTCCCGTACAAACAAAAACGGCACAAATGACACTTGTCTAAGGTTTCTTAATTCTCACTCGCTGTACGGTTACAAATGAAAAAAGCTTAATCGCAGTTTTTTCTTTCTAAAACCCGATACTGTTTGACATAGAAAATAACATAAAAAAATTCTGACCTAAACCGGGAATGGTTTACAGATTTGATTGACCGAAACCAATAAGATAGCAATTACACCCCCAAGAAATAATAAGCACTTTTTGAGCATGTACTCGGAAACTCCCTTGTTAAATCCAAAAATTTGAAAAATATGAAAATGTAATCCCCGAAAAATAAAAAAAAGCACTACAGGGGTCATGACAATTCGTGCATTCAGAAAGCAAAAGAAATCCTGTGAAGTAAATCTCAAACGGGTGCATGCTAATTTGCGGATGGATTTCCACAACTATAGTTCTATGGAGTGGTTGGGATTTCGCATAGAATTGTTTGGAAGCTTTGTTTTTTGCATTTCTGCCATGTTCATGATCATCTTACCCAGCAGTATCATAAAGCCAGGTAAACTGACACTAAAGGAATTTTAAACTTACGTTTATATTGTCTGTTTATAAATTTGTCACACTTTCTCATTATAATAATGCTTCGTAAAGTTACTCAGTTCTTACAATTTGTTTATTGTCTGTGTAGAAATTAGTTAAAAATCATAGTACTATGCATGCAGTTTTGAGTTGTATATATTTTATCTTGGAAATGTTGAGTAACTTATTTTGTTAACAAGTGATATTTATGTCATTACCAAAATTTATAATAAACTGATTGGGATGTTCTTCTGCTTGATGTAGAAAATGTTGGTTTATCTCTCTCCTATGGGTTGTCCTTAAATGGTCTCTTGTTCTGGGGTGTCTACATGAGTTGTTTCATCGATAACAAAATGGTGCAGTTGAAAGGATAAAACAGTTCACAAATATCCCATCTGAACCAGCATGGAATATGAAGGATCATCTTCCTCCTTCAAATTGGCCAGTTGTAGGCAATGTAGATATC
The DNA here is from genome assembly GCA_007407185.1 of Glycine tomentella. Classification (NCBI taxonomy): domain Eukaryota; kingdom Viridiplantae; phylum Streptophyta; class Magnoliopsida; order Fabales; family Fabaceae; genus Glycine; species Glycine tomentella. The sequence continues at coordinate 1,746,030 of PYAF01001667.1, read as the reverse complement.
AAAGACTTGCAGGTAACTTGAGTATGAACAAATTGATTATTTTACATTCGAAAGCCACCTAACATTTGAAAAATAATCCATTGATTTCTATTGGTTTAAACTACTATCCTTAGCACTATTTCCCAATGCTGAATTTTCCATTATTAGTTTGCATTGAAAAATACTGTAATGATGATTTGTGCTTCTGGTAAACAGGTCAGATATCGTCCAAACACTCCTCTGGTTCTTAAAGGCATTACTTTAAGCATTAGCGGAGGAGAAAAGGTTGGTGTTGTTGGTCGAACTGGGAGTGGAAAGTGAAATTTAATTCAAGTTTTCTTCAGGCTGGTGGAACCTTCAGGAGGGAAAGTAATAATTGATGGTATTGACATATCCGCTTTGGGGCTTCATGATCTTAGATAATGATTTGGTATCATTCCTCAGGAGCCAGTCCTTTTTGAAGGAACTGTCAGAAGCAACATTGATCCAATTGAACAGTATATAGATGAGGAAATATGGAAGGTAAGTAATGTGCCAATTGAAATCTATTTACTTGCCTGATGAATATTTTTAACCATTAGTCTAATAACATTTTTTTGTTGTAGAGCTTGGAACGGTGTCAATTAAAAGAGGTTGTTGCTGCCAAGCCTGAAAAACTTGACTCTTTAGGTAGAGAGTTTTAGCATATTTCTTTGAGCTGCTACTTTAGTTTCATAATTTTACTAATGGGAATGTTGTTTGAACTTTTCAGAGGCGGATAATGGAGAGAACTCGAGTGTGGGGCAGAGATAGTTGCTTTGTCTAGGGAGGGTTAGACTCAGGCAAAGCCGGCTCTTGTTTATTGATGAGTTAACTGCTTCCGTTGATTCTTAAACCAATGGTGTAATTCAAAAGATCAATAGAGAGTACTTTGCAGCCTGCACCATCATCAGCATTGCTCACAGAATTCCCACAGTCATGGACTCTGACAAAGTTTTAGTTGTAGATGCAGGTATGATATTATTCTCTAATTGATCCTCTTGGTTTTGATGCTTTGAACTTAGTAGGCTAAATTATGTTCTTGTTTTCTTTGTATTAGGGCGAGCTAAAGAATATGATAAGCCCTCCAACTTGCTTCAGAGGCAATCTCTCTTTGGGGCATTAGTTCAAGAGTATGCCAACCACTCCACTGGACTATAAGAAAATGATGCTTCTCTTGACATGTCTGCCTTCGCCATCCATATATTAATGACAAAATAAAATGTCTTCGACTTCATAAAGAATCACAAGCCATTTAATTTGTTTGATCTTAGATATACAATTACATGTATATAGGAGGTGGTCATGACCAGATTCTGAGAAAATTGATGTATGGAGGCGCACTCAGTATTCCAACTATGTTATACTATTTTTTCTTTATAATATTCTTTGCTTGTCTTCTTAAGTATCCATAAAAAGAAACCTGAACGTTTGTTTATTATTAATGATTCCTTATAAACTGAAAGTAGTAATATTTTATTTATAAGTTGGCTTGGCTGGGTAGGCTGCTGCGAGCTAAGCCTAGGACTGGTTTCGATTTAATTATGATTATTGGATCATATATGCCATGAACTCGGTTCTAACATCAGATTAAAATTAATAGTTTATTGGTGGTATGGTTAATTTTTGGCTAGGGCTCTTTCCTTTGCCGGTTGCTGTTGTGGACAGAATTGAAGCATTCTGTAGGAATTTTCTCTGGGGGTAAGGGGGAACCGAGCAAGAAGAAGCCTCTTATAGCCTGGAATAGTGCTCTTCTTTCTAAAGTTCTGCGGGATATTTCAAAAAATAAGGAATCTCTTTGGGTCAGGTGGATACACCACTTCTATATTAGGGGAACCTCTCCCTGGCAGTATGTTTGTTCTAAATCAGACTCTGCCCTCATTAAAAGGCTATTTCCCATCAGGGATGCCATGGTTCTCAAGGCTGGAAGTAGTGATAGGGCGGTGCTGTTATTTGATTCCTGGTCTATGGAGGGTAGGCTTCATCCGGGGAAAGCCTATGACTTTTTTCGTGGTGTTCTCCCTAAGCAGTTTTGGGCGAAGGTGGTGTGGAATAGTAGCATTCCTCCGAAGGAGTCCTTCTGTCTGTGGTCAGCTGCCAGCAAGAAATGTCTAACGCTGGACCGTGCTCCTTTTCTCAACAAAGGGTATTTGTGTTGCTTCTGTCATCGTGAGCCTGAAACCAACAAACACCTCTTCTTCAGATGTTCGGTTACCCTCAGAGTTTGGTCGGAAATTAGGGACTGGGCCGAGTTTCCTAGACGGAACATTTCTCTTGCAGGAACCCTTAACACCATGGTGCACCAGAGAGCTACTTCAGGAAATCAAGGGAAGATTCGCTGCCTTGCTTTGGCTACTACCGTTTTCTGCATATGACGCTGTAGAAATTGTATCTTATTTGACTACCATAGATTCAATTTGTATGATTTAATTAGTAGAATTGAGTTTAGAATTTATAGATTTGCTCACTTGAAACACTTGTATTAGTAAATGTGTTTTGCTTTTTGTTTGGCTGGATTGTATTACCGGTTTTGTGCCCATTTACTTCTTTTGGCAAGTGTTGTTCTAGTGTAGCTTCAGCTGCTTCAGTTTATAGCCAGGGGATGCCTGTGTATTTTGTATATTTTTTGGTTAATATTATATTTACATATTTTTCAAAAAAATTAATAGTTTAAAACTAGAGTCACGTGATTCAGAGTAAGTCAACTAACATGGTTGGCTCGACGAAAGTCTGACAATACAAAACCTGTAAGGCGTTATACATGATACAAGACGAAGCTCAACCACTGTGTAATAGTACTATAGTAGTAGTATGTATATAATATATAGAGTCACGTGGAAGCTTAATTTTTAAAATGGATTAAATTTTAGTGTTTCACATTACAATTGCAAACTTACTAAAATAGAGTTTGTTTAAATTGATTTAATGACGAAAACTCTAACATAATGGTAAAATTATGTTTTGGTGATTTATTGATCATAAATTCAAATTCGATAAAATTGTGTTTTGATAACTTATTAATCATGGATTAGAATTCAAAAACACGTAATAATAGTTAAATTAACCTGATCTCTTCATAATACTCATATCTAAAATAGAATAAAAATCTCTTATTTTATTAATCAGGCAAGAATAAGTAGTTAAATAATACAATGATCTATTTATAGATTATAATATGTCCTTTAAGAATTTAAAAAACTTAAATCCTATTAATAACTATAACTTAGAATCAAAACTCATTATAGTTATTCATAGTCATAAACTCCAACCAAAATCTATTATAATCCTTCATTGCCATAAATTAGCATCGTTATTGACTCTTGACCTTTTATTCTCCTAAAACAAAATTGTTAATTAAACCCATTAAATTTTTAAGTTTATTCAGCAATTGCCACTAGAAAACTTACAAATAGTTTAAAAGCAGCTTCGCCTTATTCAGAATATTACATACACAAAAACTATTAAACAGATGCATATTCACATTTCAGCGAAAACTACAAACCTTAAACTCTACAAAAGAAACTAAGAAAATTGCATGCTGTACTTAGACGCCCACGAATGCCCTACACTGTGAATCCCAATGTTCCTTTATTTGCTTAACCCTCTCTACCCTTTCTGTCTGAATCCTCTGCTCCCAGTATTCCCGACAACTGTAAAACGATTGAAATTATTAATATCAAAGGGTATAGCTGAAAAAAGATCATATGAAACAGCTTTCTAATTACATCTATCTCTTCTTTTACCATCCTTGGTTTTAAGCCCCCGAAATAATGGAACAAATAGGATCATACCTTCGGCTTAACAGAATATTTAGTTCTTCCAAGCGCACAGCACCTTCATAAACTGCTCCCTGCAATAAACAATAGTAGAATTATTTTAAAATTGTTTCAAACCCAGAACACGAAAAGAAAAGAAAATGATATTGTAATCAATTCTTAACAGTCTATAGTTGTTCAGAACTAATGTGCCTAACATAAGTGTACATAGCTTCCTAACAAACTGCTATTTATCACTCATCACAGGATTTAAATAACCAAGGTCCAGAATGGCATAGGGAATGCACAAACTTGAGCATAGTCTACTCGGAAGATCTAAATATTAGATGGTAAAACCGGCTTTAATGCTTGAGCTCTAACAAATTTCACATAAAATACTAACGGCAAATAAATCTTAGTGTGACCCTGATCTTGTGAGTACAAGATATTAATATCAGGTTGGTGGCCATCCATTGGGAAGCTCTAATGACCAGTAGAGGGTGAATTATGAGTTATTAACATGATTTATACACACCTTTTATTAACATGAAATTTTCCCATGTTTTAAAACCTGTTACAATAATAAACTTGTAGGAGAGCGTGCCATATAAATGTCACGTATCCAGATTCTGGAAGCTTACCTCACGACATAGAGGACACTTCATTTTAGGATCTGCAGACTTAAGTCCGCTAACAATAGATACTGATGCAGCCGAGCATGCACAAATATAGCAGAATATATGGCCGCAAGTCAGAGAAACTGAATCAAACACGGTGTCCTATCACGGAGAAGCCAGATGAACAATATCAATGGATAACAAAGTGAAGGACAATCTAGGAAAATGCTTTTCCAAATCCCATAGGAAACATATTGTTTTACTTTTCGAAATCTAAGGTGATATTGTCAATTTACTCCATCTTTTTTATTTAAGTTGAATGCTTTATTTTCCGAAAAGTGAAAGTCACTGATATTTATGAGATAAATGAAACCATACACAAATAAAATAGTTTATTATGAATAAGCATTCAATGTTTTGGTAAGAACAAAAGTTGACTTCAATTTAAAATTCTTATGTATAATATTTAAGTAGACTAGACCTTGCTTGCATTCGTACAACAGTAATATACTAATATTCAAATTGACAATGAATAACACACTAAAATTGAGGTAAATTAATCCATTCCAATGACTATTGAGAAACTTACCAAGCATATAGAACAAGTCAAGTCAATGTCAACTTTGATAGAATCAAAGAGCTCACAAGTAAGTGACGGTTTCCCATCCTTCACTGTGAGAGAACATCCATCGAACAAAGCATCTGTTTTCCTTGACTTGACCTTAGTTTCCCTTAAATTGATATGGAAGGCCATAAGCTCACAAAGCCAGGGACTTTGAAGAATCTCCTTGTGCATACTCTGGACCTGCGACTTGAACAATTGCCCTTGCTTGGAATAATGAATCTGCAGTGACAGTAGTAGAAATAAGAACATACAAAAAATACTCCTCGTGAATTTCACCAAAACTGACTAAACTTACTAATTACTATTAGCACACCTACCAAATTAAAGAAGGATTTTTAAAAACACAAAAAACTTAGATTACATGATTTTAGGTATTAGAGTTGTCCTTTGAACCTTTATTTCCTTTTTATATGGCATAAATCTCCATTTCTGATAGGAGAACAGCACCAGAATACCAAAAGCAAATCTAACAAACCATGTATAACTTTTGTCCTTCGTAAAATTCATCTGAGAAGCATAAAAGATAGTCATACCTTATCATATTTTTTCAGTATTTTTCGAATTGCAATGGAATTTATGAGTGCATAAGTAACAAGATCTTTGCCTTCTTGAATCCGAGCAGTATGGTTCCCTTGTAATTTGCCTTTGATCCAGAAGAAGTACTTTCTGACCCCAGAAGCGAGATGTAGCTCCAACAATTTCTGAGCACGCTGATTAAAGCACCCCACTATATCTGACATTTCATTGAGAAGGGAAGGGAAGAAGGTCCCATCGCACACTGAATAATTACAACACACATGCATCAAATGATAAAAGTTGAAACACTTCTCTGAATAACAATAAGAAAAAAGTCTCCTTACACAAAAAAAAAAAAAAAATGCTTTGGAATTGGTTTCTATATATATATATATATATATATATATATATATATATATACATATCATGCCTGCCATCATAGCAGGCAAACAGAGAGAAGAGGCTTTTTCTCCCTCCATCACTCTATTCTATCTCCTGTTGATTGTTTGCACTCTGTAAAGGGTCAAAATTAAAACTTGGAAGAAAAAAAGAGAAAAAAAAAAGATTTTGATTACCTGGGCAATGGTCGGGGCAGGTTTTGGCGGCAAGGGATGCATGAAGGGGTTTCTGGGATGAAGAGTTTCTTCTGCACTTCTTCAAGATCTTTTTGAGCTTCTTGAATCCTACGTCTTGAAGCTTCTTCTCCTGGCCTTGCAAGTATTCCTGGTATTTTTTGCAGAACTTCATGTCTTCCCTACGATGAATTGCCCAAGAAACAGAAATGACAACACAGAGTGAAGGAGTATAAGAAAGAAAGAATAAAAAATGTGATTTCGGTTTAAGGTGTAGGATCGAAACTTTGGCTTGTGTTTATAGTGTTTCCTTATATCTGATTCTGAATACTTGCATCCCTCTGTTGCCATTTGCCAACACCAACAGTTTAACGTGTGCCAAAAATAATCTGAGAAAATGACACCTTCCGACTCTATCTCGGCGAAAAAGTCAAAATATTGGATCTTGCTCTCCTCGTTATGTTAATGCATAAATAAAGGCCTGGATGATATCCTTGGCCCTTGCAAATGTATACGAGTAGTAATTATATGTTTTTTTTAAAAGTGATGTATAATTATCTTAAAAACAGTTTAGCTACAAATATTTATATTTATTTTAAACAAGACTTAAATATATTTTATGAGAAAAAAGAATTATATATTAAGTATTGATAATGTAAAATAATTTTATATTACTATTTGATTATAATTTTTTATAAATTGTTATAAATAAATTTATTGATTTTTATAAAATTATTTTAAAAATCATACAATCATTTATTTATAATAATTTAAAATTTAAAGGATTAATGTGATAATATAAGACGATCTATATTATTTAAGTTATTGTTATTATACCCATCAATTAACGCTTACTTGACAAAGAGGCTACAAAAGTTACAAACTCAATATGAGAACATATAATTCAACTTAATATGACATGTAAACTCATAACTTAAAAATGAATGAGAACAAAAGTAATATAAGAAGTTCACAGTACCAATGATTTATTCCCAACAAAACATTTTTGGTGTCAAAGGAGGGGCAGAGGCCCCAGAAAAGGTATGATCATAATTTACTTCCCTCATAGCGCTATATTATTATGGAATAATAGCTTAAAGTAATGTCTAATTGCCTTATATATTTCATTTTTTAAAGGAGAAATATATTCCATTGTTCTTTAAAACTATCAAATTCCCAAAAATAATAATAATATTAATTTGGCTAAATAAGTTAATGAAATATGTAAGATTTTTTTATGAAGACTATGGATATTCGTTATATAAGACAAATCTATTCAAGCTAAATAAGATATTGTAAGTAATAATATTTTCTTTTGAATATTTAATGTTATTTGATAATACTCAAATATAAAATCATTGATCAAGCTTAAATAAATTTTTTAATAATTAATTCATGTGTTCAATGACAATCATATCTATATATAAAGTGATAGTTATAAACAAAATTAAATATTAAATAAAATAAACAATATTAAAGAGTAAAGAATATACAATAAGAACTTGTTTTATTTTTATTATATTTTATTTGATTTACTTTTAAAATAAGTGAATATCTTCACTTATAATTAATTATACTACTTATCTTGTCTAAACTATCAAACAATTTCTTAGTGTTACGATCACTGAATAATCATAAAAGTCATAGGTTCAGAATTTCAAAAAGAATTTTCTTCATAACTTATTTATTTACTAGATATATTTATGTAATGCCTTGAATTTTTTATTCTTTTTTGTGAATAGCTTGATGATGTTGTTTAGTGTTATACTTATAAGTTATCGGGAAAAAAAAAGTGCCAAACTTATAAGTACGTTTGAACGAGATTTTGGTTGGAATTCGGAAACGATAAATTGTGAATCGTTTGGAAACACGATAAATCAAGTATTTTGTGACGTGTAAAGAAAGCAGCGGCCATGCCACATGAATAGAAATATGTTTTTGATGTGTAGGTGATTATCGGTTGTATATTTTGATAAATTTTTTTAGAAGCATTTAGAAAAAAAAAGGGATATAATTTTTTTTAATGTGATCATCATTAATGACATCGGTTGCTTCTTAAATTTTTTTTAATGTGATCATCCTGGCGTGGTTGAACCAGCCCTGGATAAATTTTTTTTAGCAGCTGTCTCAAATTTATTTTAATAAGTTATCGGTTGTATATTATGAAATAAGTAATGAATAATTAATAAAACAATAATTAATGTGATTTTAAATTTTACAAATGACAAATAAATAAGAATAGTTTTTTTTTCAAAGAATCCAACAATTAAAAGAAAATGGATAATATTTTATATAATTCGGTTCATTATCTTAAATCACAATTCCAAACAATTTATGATCATAAAGTGATAGATACAAATAAGATTTACCCTCTTTACAAGAGAACAATAACAAAAGTGTCACATTTAAAAAAGAATTTAAATAAATAAGATTTACTCTCTTTACAAGAGAACAATGACAAAAATGTTACATTTAAAAAAGAATTTAAATATGTAACGAAAATGTCTTGTAATAATTGAACGTCACGTCAATCTATTAATTTAGTTTATGTAGTCAGCAAATTAAATGAAATGATATTTTGATAAATTTTATGGCATTCATAATATTTTAAAATCTTTCTTTTTTTTAAATGTGGCACTTTTGTTACTGTTTCCTTCCACAAGCAACGACCCCACCACCAAGTATATGCAGTGCCGGTATGTTCAAAGGCTCTCCTACGTTACACTTTTGGTGTGACAGTGAAGTGAACACGGTTTACGTTGCGTCCACGAAACAAAGTGGTCCCCCGCCCCCTCATCTCCTGTTAATCTTTACTGATAGTCGTCAACTTTGCCATGAATGCCATTACATTTATTGTTCTCGTCCCTATTCATATATTATCCGTTTTAACGGTTGCATGTTCACACTTCGCAAGCAAAAAAGCATGCTACATACTTAATTTGTATCACAACATTAACAGTTAGCTCCGTTTCCAATTTACACCATGTTTGGTAAAATTAGTTAAAAATAAAAAATATTTTATAAAATTAATTGTTGAAACAACTGAAAAATATAAAATAACAGAAAAATAATAAAATTATTATTTATTTAAAAAAGGTAACATGAAAATGATTAAATATATTAAAGATAAAAGTGAAAAAGATAATATAAAAATTAGAAGGTAAAAGTTAACATTTAAAAAATGTCACTTCAAATAATATTTTAAAAAACATTAAAAATTATTAAAAAAAGATTGTTTATTAAATAATCAAATAAGTTTTTCAACTAATAAAAAAATTAAAAATTAACTAAAATATTTTACCAAATATAACCTTAGTGTTTATTTTGAAACTATGGGAGAAAGATTTTCTCTTTCTTTCTATTTATAAAATAAATAAAGTCAAGAATTTACTAAAATATATTTAAGGAATTGATTTATTTAAATATATGTTTTTATTAACTATGTTAGTAAAAAAAGATTGTATCTACTTCTTTCGTTACTGTATTTTCAGGAAAATAAATGAATGACTATCATGAAATCATACAAGAAAGATTCTCTTAATTTTTTCCATCACTAGAAACTAATACGAGTAGACATAAATAATTAAAGATCCAATAATAACTTTTTCCTTTCTCTTGGGTATGAATTCAAATCCCTTAATGTCACTTTCCTCATTTGATGGGAAATTCTTCCAAGAGAAATCTCTTAATACTCTAGAGCCAGGTGATTAGTTACAACGAGGTAGAACCATGAAATTATTTGTAGTTTAGACCTATACATTAATCCTTTAGGTAGATTTCTGCATGATAAGGTCAGTATGTCATTGATGTCTTGTATGATAATATAAGGATGCCTTTTCTTTCTATCACTTTTAGTTTTAAAAAAAATGAAATGAAGATAGTATACTTATTGAGAGTATCATTTATTTTCCCAAAGTAAAGTGATTAAAAAAATGGAGGAATAAATGAAGAGGACTTCCTCTAAAATCATGTAGAGTTTATAAATAAATAAGTCACATGTGGTCCATGTGATCAAGGATTGAAATAATCTTCCCTCTGAAATCTCTAGCTAAATTTAAATATACACTTGAAAGTTTTGTTTCCATAACCAACATCTTTGTTTTTTTATAATTTTTTTACCTCTTTTCTTTGTTGTACTTTTTTTTCTCTGTTGTACTTTAGGATATGCTAAAGGGATATTAACCACCATGAATTACAGTGAAAGGAAGTCGATCAATATAATATAATCAAGTTGATATGCTTTGTTAATTACTACCAAAGTGTGTGTGTTCGCACTCAAATTCACTTACGCTCACCCGTACACGGCACAAAGAAAAATCTTGACAGTACGTGGTAAAATTGAACTCATCTAGATCATATCTATAATCTATTGATGATGAATAATAGGTTTCTTTTTAGGTCCCAAATTTTGTATGTTTACGACTTTACCGACACCGATCTATCTATGTTATTAATTATACGCCTCAGCCTCACATTTTACATCTAGTCGACATTAGGAATGTTCATCAATCGATCTAAACTGATGCAAATCGCAGTAATCGAATAGAAAAATCAATAATCGAAATAATCGAAAACCGAAAAAAAACCAAAAAATTTTACTAGATTGGATCGATTTTCGATTTGGCTTGTGAAAACCGATCCAATCCAAATCAATCCAATTACATACTTGGGCTTTTTAGTTTTACATTTAAGTTATGAGTTCAGTTTGAAAATTAGAAAATTGTGTTTATTTTTGTCCAATGAACATGTTTGCAGTAAGGTTTCATTGCTCTTTATTTTGTCTAATGAACATGTTTGTTCAATAAAAATTAGAAATCGTTGTTTGTTTTTGTCCAATGAATGTGTTTGTTTATGCTAGATACTCCTTATTTTGATAAAAATAAGTATTATAAGTTTTATTTTTACTTTTTAAAAAACCGAAAATCGATCTAATCCAAACCGAAAAAAATTGGATTGGATTGGATCGGATTTGAAAAAAATTTCAAACCGAATGGATGATCAAATGACAAAATCAAAAGGATTGAATCAAATGATTTTTTGCTTCAAAACCGATACAATCCAAATCACAAACACCCCTAGTCCACTCATAATTCTTATGATCCTTTAAACGGATGGCCGTGCACATGGTACTTTACTCAGAAGCCAAAATGGACAATAAATCATTGTCTTTTTGACGATTAGGGACAGCAAGTGGAAGGATCACTAATAATTGTCGAGCATTATTCCATTAAAGCATTCTATAAACAAGCTTAGACGCACCAACAGTATGCCGGATTGAGTGTAATTTTCTCGCCATTAGTAATAGACTAAAGCTAAGGTAGAACGAGAGTATAGACCATGACCATCACAGAAATAGTTGATGTTATCATTCTTATGCTATTTTTTAAAAAAAATAATATTAATACAAATAATCTTAACTGAAAATAGTAATCAATCTTCGTTCAACATTGTAAATATATTAAAATAATATCCTTCTTTCATATTTAAAACTATAATACTCAAACCTAAATTATTTAATATTAAAAAATATAAATTATTATCACTTGTATCTATGACATCATTTCATATTATATAACTACAATAAGTGAACAACAACCCACTTTGGAAAAGTGACAATCTTTGATCAGTCAATTACAAGTCATTCTTTTGCTCAGGTGACCAAATTGACAATGTCATATAGATAGAGTTAAAAAAAAAAAACAAAAACATAACTTAAGATTGAGAGATATACTGAACCTTAAAAGAAAATGACATGTACTTTGTATGTAATTATTTTTTATTTTGAATAATTTTGTATAGTTAATATTAAATGCATTTTATATTTATAATAAATAATATATCTACTTTTTCGTTTAATATTTTCTTTGTAGGTATAATTGAAAGATTTGTAGAATAATATAGCATTATTCATTTTTCTTTATCTAGAATTCTAGATGTCTTTTAAAAAAATAATGCATTGGGAAGTGCAAGAATCAACAACCCAAATTTGAATATAAATAAAAGATGGGCTTCGGCGTTTTATTTCAGAGGTGGGGTGATTTGTTTTAAAAGACACGTCCTTGGTCCAATTGATCGCCTTGCTTGGGCTACAGGCTCACCTTGATGATATGATCAGTAAATATGAAAGTGTGGGGGAATTAAACTGATAATAAGAACCTAAATCAAGCCGATTTTTTTTAAGCTGCAAAACGTTTTTTTTCCATTGCATTGGTTTAAACTTGAACAGTTTACCCATTAGAGATGGCTAATGAAGGATTTGTTGAATTTACATGAAATTATAGATTCAAACTTTGTTGCTAAAATAAAAACTTGTACAAGCTTTGTTTTTTCTTGTCATTTTATAATTTCACTAGATAGAAGCATACCATAGCTTTAGATGGTATCATTTCTTTTATAATTGAACAAGAAACAATGATTTTTAATTACCTAGCGAGAATATAAATATTCTCCTATATTATAAAGAGTTTAATTTTATATTTATGGTTACATAAACATTCAAGAGGAATTCACCTTATGGTACTATTGATAAATCTGTTTATTTCATTGATATGTCGATCAGGAACCTGAAATTCCAGTCGATTCCTTTCTTTATTTTTATTTTATAATATTAAATTGGACAAATAGCCTAAGCTGGTAAGAAACTAAGACATATATACGGATATACCAAGTATAGGTTCATATCAACATAACAGACTTTCTCTACAATAATGTCAACTGGAAACAACTAGAGCTTCGCATCAATCATGGTTAATAATAGGTTTATGACCCATTCGGCACAAAACAAGAAGAAATTAACTTACGTGGTTGGTGACAGTCATAAGCGGTCCAGAATCCACTGTCCAGTTTCCACCTAGTAAAGTCTAGAATAGAATCCCGAATAGTACAATGCTGTTTGATCCATCCACGAACCCGATTCAAATGCTCCTGCAGTAGTTGTAGCTTCTATTCGACGCTTCCTTCGAATGCAAATAAACTCCAATACCAAGTAGCCAGCGCAAAACGCTACATGGTAGTACTAGTAACGTTAGTTAGCATACGTAGCACCCAAGTAACTCGCCTCATTAATTAACACAAACAGTGATCGAGGACACAGACAAAGAATCTTAGAGGTACGTTGCAACTGGAAATCCATGGTGACGAGTTTGCCAAAGGCAAAGCAAGTGTTGCTGGTTGGAATCAACGACAGTGATTTCAGCACGTACGCTCTCCAATGGACTCTGGATCACTTGCTAGCCCCTGCAAATATTCCTAACTTCAAGCTTTTTCTTGTTTATGCAAGGCCTTTTGTTACCTCTACCGTTGGTTTTGTTGGCCCTGGTAACTATCTATTCATTGTCCGTTTTTTTCATTTTCCTTGTTGAATGTTCATGGTGTTGATATATTTCGTAATTAAATACGATGATGTTTTGCATGCAGGAGCCGCTGAGGTGTTGCCTGTTGTCGAGGCCGATTTGAAAAGAACAGCTGCCAAATTCACTGAATATTCTAAAGAACTATGCAAGAAGAAATCCGTATGCTATTTAATTTCATGCTATCGGTTTCTATTTCCAAAGTTTGCATGTTTTTCAACCTTATTTATGCACATAAATATTTGTATGTATATTGTATTGCATGCATGCCACTTGTTTGGATAACATAGAAAAGGTTAACAACGGAGGGTAGACAAAGGAAATAATAATCCATTATTTAATTAATGTATTTAATATATTGTATTGCATGCATACCACTTGTCTGTATGTCTCGTGAAGCTCTGCGAAAGCTACACCGCCGCAGTTCCTCTCTCAACTCTCTCCGTCAAAGCTCTCTGTGGGGGTAAGAACCCCTCTCCGTGAAGTGTTTCTTTTCTTTCCATATGGGTACTGTGGTTGAATCCATGGCCCCTTTGACTGCGTTTTGTGTGGCTAAGGCAACAACGAATAATTATATTATTTAGGGTGATTTTTTCGAATTAGTTGACAATGTAAAAATCTTTATTGTGACAGTGTGTGAATGTTAAAATCCTTTCTGTTTGATTTTACTGCATTACAGTATTAGTTACATTCTTTTTTTTTCCTTTCTTCAATATTCAGAAAATGGATCCTAATGTGTCTGCGCAACTTCTGGAGTATGACAAACGTTTTGGGCAATATGGAAGCGAGTACACATTTTATGACTACAATCACCCTGAGGATATTCCATCAGAATTGAAGCATTCCTGAAAAGTTGTAGTTGCTGATCCTCCTTATTTGGTGAGAATTAATTGCTGAGATTTTACTCTGTAAATCGGTGTCTTCTAATTGTTTATGATGAGATAATTAGTTTTAAAGAATTGCCAAGAAATAAAATTGTATCCTAGATTGGGTGTTCTAATTGTTGTATTACAATTACTTGTAGGTAAAGTGCAAAAAGAAAAAACAGCAGAGATCTTGGGCTTGCATCCTTTTGGTTTTAGGCCCCAGCACTCCAACAAACTTGGAAATGAGTTTCGGCTGTTCTCAAACTATGACCCTGGAACGAGACTAGGAGGGTAAGGTGATGCTATATTATTTGCTTTATGCTTCTGTTACTTTTTTTCCCTTTTACCTCATTCACCCGGGAGCTGGTTTTCTCCTACTACCCTAATTGTAAATTAAATTATGTTATAAGATACAATGTTAGTGTGGGTGCGTGTTAGTGTAGAGAAAATTCTGTATGATGTTTTTTAATAAGGCACTGCAACTATGTCACGAAAGGAATAAGTTTGTGAGGCAAGCACTTGATCATTGGATAATGGATCATTTTTAGAGTTCTCCTTTGGAGTTGTTATTTCTTGCACATTAATTATCTTTGGAATTTAGCTTTTGGTACATATATTGATAGTGTGTTTGAGAGTATAAGCACGTGGGTATTTTTAAGGAGGTTTCCCCTCAGATTTACAGATGGATTGGACAGCTCTTCTCCATTGATGTTTTCTTTTTCTCTTTGTGGTTTTGTGATTTTGCTCTTACAAGGGGGATTTGTTGTTCTCCAAACTCATTGTATTTTATTTGTTTCAATATTTTTTTTTTGTTTTTATCATAAACAAAAGTATTGATATGATGTTTTTAAATTTGTTTGGGGAATCATATTGGTCCTTGTGATGATAAGAAGATGTGGAGAGATGGCTTGTAGATTGCGTTTTTTCAAGGAGCAAATGTTGAAAGCTGGTGTTTCACCAAAATATTCCACATCACCGGTTGATGTGAACATTGATGACCTTGAGGTAATTGAGCATGTTGCATATAATTATTTTTTAGTCATGTTATTCTTCATTTTTCATCTTTTTTGTTTTTATTTTTTTTTAATCTCCTTATATCTATCATTGGATTATTTTATAAGACAGTTTTTATAAAAAAAAAAACTTAAAATGTACATTTTCTAAAAAAATCATCTTAATGTACACATTTTAAAATGGTTTTCTGAAAATCATTTTAAAATGTCTACTTTCTAATACGGTTTTCTGAAAAATTGTCTTTAAATCCTAAACGTTTTTTAACATTATTTAAACAAAAAGTCTAATCTTGTAAGACAGATTCTAAAAAAATCAATATAAAAACTGATATTTTAAGATACTTTAAAAATCATCGTCGGAAGTGTTAATTTTCCACAATAGAAGATTTAAAAACAATTGAAAATTGTTTTGAAAAATGTCAAATAACTAAAAGTGCTTTTTGTAGCCGTGGATACTTTTATATTACCTACTCACTTGGTAGTTATCATCTTCAACTGTGTACAATTTTGATATGTTTATGCTAATTTTTTTTTAAAAAAAGGCTTGGAATAAAATACAAGACTATAGTATGCTAGACTAACAATTTTTTTATCAAAGATAATTGGAATCACCTCTTTTGATTTCTTATCTCATTGTTTGAGATACTATCATGTGCTCCAAGACTATCATATTATTCATAATCTCGACCAATAATTATGTGGCACATAAATAATTTAATAATTATTATTCGAAACTATGAATAATGTGATGGTGTTGACCACCTAATAATTTCTCCATTGTTTCCCAATTAAAAAATATGACATGATAGATTTTGTTTTCTTAAGTGTTATTCCCTATTCTAGGATGGGGATAGATGGCTTGATTTCAATGAAAGATCTTGTTTAATTAAGAATTTGAAAGTAATTAACTCTTTTCTTACCAGACTCCTTCTGTGATCTTCATGCTTCCCATGGAATTGGAATTTGGAAGGAATTAAGGAGGAAAAAGTAAGAAATTTCTTACAGAAAAGGAAAAGGGAAGGGTATTTTTTGTCGATTGCCTAATGCCTGTCTGGTTTACTTTGCGTTTATTAACAATCTTCGTTGTGCTCCACGTGGGACATGTTTGGACCTTACTCTATGGTGTCAACAAGATGTATCAGTAGTTCAGTACTATGCTGTTCCAATTTTAATAGTTTGAACGTGACCTGAACCTAATGATGCATCATTCTCATTTCTCAGAGCTGCAGAGTGGTACCTCTAATAGCTTTTGTCTTTGTTTAAAGAAAGAAGCTAATATCATTATCAGGATCCGTCACATCCTAGTTCATAAGCCATGGCCAAGTTGCATCTTATTTTAATTAATGGCTTCAATTGCCTAATAAGCCACCACGGGAGGTGCATCAATTTACGTTATAGATTCCATGTGAGGATCTATTAAAAAAGGTACCGAATAGTGCACCCATCTTTCTAAGAAAACCCGATTTTCCTTTTTAATTTGACAGTTTTAAGGGAAAAGAAAAATACAGATAAGATACGATGCTGTATTATTTTACATTTTTTTTGTTGAAAAACAACAAAATGTACGTTATATATTATGCGTGGCTTATACCTGTGCAATTATTATCTGATGGATAATTTAAACAGGTAAATGACGTAGCAGTGGAAGCGCTAGAAGGTGATCCTAGAAATTGTTGGTATCAGTGGGTATCATACACAGGTCTCACAGGTCCCCTTTGCACACACTGGTGCACTCACAAGCACTCACACAATATACACGAATTTACTGGAGAAGAAAAACTCTTTCTATTGATAATAGTCTGCCAAAGCCACACGGACTCTGATTACAAATATGCTATTTATAAGCAATAATCTCTAAACTTAATCTTATCAAAAATCTTATCAAATCTCCTAATCTCTTATCAAATCTCCTAAACAAATCTCTTATCAAATCTTTAAATATATCTAAACAATATCTTCCCCATATCTTTCCTAATATCTTATCTTTTCCATATTACTACTTTTAAAATTCAAACTACATAAAAACAATATTAAAGATTAAATCCTAACAGAAATGTTCTTTGCGATGCCGTGGAAAAGCGTCATGCTTCAATGTTGGTTGCGGGTAGTCACAGTTACGGGGCTTTAAAAAGTTACAGGCTCATTTTGATTCTAGTAATTATTTTTCTGTTGCTTTCAAATGATATAGGTCATATAGGAGAGTATGACAATTTTTTATCTAAAATTTGTGAACGGGGGTAGGATATATATACCATGAATATACTAAATTGTGTTCTAGCATTCTCAAATAAACCAACATCATGCTAACTAAATTTGCCAAGAACATGAGTAACATATTAGTTAGCACACCTTAAATCCATGGGAATTATTGGCAGCTCCATCTGCTCCTTTGTTTTTTTGTTTGTTTTTTTGCTGCAGAAGCCAGCTTGACAATTTTGTTTTTGATATGGTCTCTAACTCTCTATGTTAGTTCTTTCGTAGTTAGCACATGTAGTTTTTGGGCTCATCTTTAACAGTTATCTACAGTCATTGTCACTTCAATTCATGGCAACTTTTTCACATGCTAGCTATTTTGTTGGTTGTTTTATGTAAGCCAGGTCTTTCACTTCAAAATATGTTAATTCAGCTTTGTTTTTCACACCACCTTTATTTGCAGGACGGTTTTAGGTAGTGTAAGTGACTATTGTGCTCATCGTGCTCACTGCACTGTCATGATCGTGAAGAAGCCAAAGGCCAAACGCTGACATCGATCGTTGGCTGCGATTTAATAGCAATTAACATAAATCTTTTCACTGCACTGTCATGATCGTGAAGAAGCCAAAGGCCAAACGCTGACATCGATCGTTGGCTGCGATTTAATAGCAATTAACATAAATCTTTTCAGCAAAAGGGAAAATAAATGTTCTTAAAAATTCATAATGTTATCATTTTCTCGAGCCATGCCTAGCTGACTTTATGATTTAAGGTTCATTTTACTTTTTTATTTTTAAATTTGGAACCGACAAATAATTTATGTAAGCACAATACTTTTTCCCTTCACGGCCACCTAGTTTATTTTGTTCTAAAGCAATTTGTTTATATAAATGTTACTATTGCGTGTGTATAACTCGTGAAAATTGTGATTTTATCGCATTAAATTGGCTTGTTTATTGTCGTATATAAAGTTTATGAAATTGGTCACGCAGTTTTTTATGGTACTATGGTGGTAATGAGATTTTGAAGTTATACAAAATATTCAAACCCTTCATTCCTAATGACTTAATTTATCATGAAGTGTAATGCAGCGATTAATTTCCTCTAATTCTGAATTTCTCATTATAGCCCATCCTCAAAGCTTTAGATTCTATTGGTGCATGAGTTGTTATAATTATTTTGCTACGGTGAACATTTACATATTATAGTGTTTTATTATGAGATTATTATGTTAAGATCTTTTTTTTAAAATAAAATTAATATTTATCTAGTATTCCAAAAAACATTTAATAGCATTCCAAATTTATACAAATTTGAAACTAACAACATGGAAAGTCTTATCAAATAGTGATGAATTAACCACACTTGAAATAATAAACAAAATAAGAAAACTTCACTTAATTGTAATGGCATAAGAGATATGTTCAAAAGCATCATGAATCTTGTTTATTGTTGAACAAAGAACTCCAAAGATACTCATGGGGTTAAGAAATGATGAGCTACTTGAATAATTTATTGTTTATTAACTTTGATAACATTTACTAATGTCGATTAAATTTGTAAGAATTTTTTAGGAGTGAATTTAAGATATTAGAATCTAATTAATAGAAAACTTTTATATACCTTGTGAGCTAATTTAATTTACTAATTAATTAATATGAATTTTTTAATATATTTTAATGCAGCACATATCAATAAAAGTTAGAGACTCTCTCTTAAGTTTTCACAAGTATTTTAAAAATTAATTAAATTATCTTAATTTTATTTTTAGTTTACGTATTTTTCCTCGTAAATGATTTAAATATTTTTATTTTAATTGTTCACATATAATTCTCATAATTTTTCAGTTCTTGTCATAAAATTCAATCAATAATCAACATAAATATAACAGAGGTACTAATTTCTTGATTAGAGACATCCTATTTATTCTCAAGAAAATCAATTTTTGAAAAATCAAGGTATCATAAATTTAATTACATTTTTAGTATAGCATTTTTTATGATCTTTTAGAATAGCATTTAAACCAACAATAATTTCCAAAATCATTTAAGAAGTAAGAACAAAGAAAAACATCATTGAATTTATCAAATCAAAAAAGCGTTAAACACGCACACCCCCATACACCTCGCACAATGTTTTGGCCAAATATAAAGAAAAAGTACCACTATAAGTTGATAACTCTTTTTTTTTGAAAGAGAATAAGTTGAGTTGATAACTTACTCTCCACAAAGTTACTAAATTTGCTCCCCAAACTGTGACGGCACCGAAGAATTTGCCTTACTTAAATTATAAAAGAAAGAAAAAAAGTGACGTGGCTTAATGAAATCCATGTAAAAATCATAAATTAAGAAATTATATAACTCCAAGGAAAAGCACCATTAGGACTTAAATTTGTCATGTTCAAGTAAAAATAGCTGAAAGAAATCAATACGTGAATCACAGTTATAATAAATCTGTGGGAAGATTATCAGACAACAATATCACAAATTCAGGTATTTTGACATGAGCTATTTTTTTTGTTTTTTTTTTACTGAAACATGATCTACCTTTTCTTTGACAGTTAACCCTTTTTTAGTTTTTTGTTCATTGTATAGCTGTAAACATTTGATAAATTATAATAACAAATATAAAAAGTTATCACACTTTAATATTCTAAAAACTTGAAAAGAAAAGAAAGAATGAGAACAATTTTTAATCATGTACTAATAGAGTATTTTTTTTACTATGAAACTAAAATAATTATTCATTGATAATTTGTAAATATAAATTATATAATGGTAAAATTAACGAAAACAATATGAAAAAAGCAATTAAAGAGATTAAAGTAATTAAATTTTGAGATTTAGGTCAATTAACATTTGTTATTTGTTTTTTAAAGTAAAAAAATATCACACATATTAGCGATCTCACATATCACTTTTTTTTCTTTTTTAAGTAAAAAGAGTTATCTTAATTTTAATTTAGATCACACTTTTTGTTGGACTGAATCGGAATGTATCAAAGCAGATCCTTTTTATAAATAAAAAAAAATGAAAACACACGGCATTCCATATTCCTTAAAAAAAATCAGAGATCTTAATTCTCAAGTTAAGCATTTATATCTATAAATTAACTGAATATACTAGCTTTCATTATCATTTGCAGTATATAAAGTTCAGATGAAATCCCAAAACATGTTACTCTGAATTATTTTTTGAAAGCACGCATTTGAAATTATGTGCTCTTAGTGTAAATATCTTCTATACTACAGTATCATCTAATAAGTTTGTGTATGAGATGAGTGCTACTAATATATTTTTTTTTTATCATATTCTTCAACACAAACTTTACTGTTAATTAAAATTACCAAATTATAAATAAAATATGAAATCTACAAAATTTTATAATATAATATTTAAATATATTTTAATTAATAAAAAATAGTGCACTACTAACATCTCCCTAAGTATATAATAAATTTGTTAATCTTTATAATAATTATTTAGTAAAGATGATTTTAAAGTGGTTGAAAGCGTAAAAAAAAATTGCCTTTAAAATAAATCTTCATTGTGTAAATTACTGAATTAAAACTCTAATTAAAATTTCAGAACAACCCACCAAATTGTTTTATTTATCTAAAATAAATGTATCTTAACAACAAAAAATGGAAAACGCGATTGTGTTTTTCAATCTCATAAAAAAAACCTCAAAAAAGCTTTTCGACTGCAAACAAAATCACACTGCGATCGCAATTTAACAAACAAGATTTCGAATCATCTTAACTATTCACAGTAACCAGTTGAAATAATCGAATGTGAAAACACAGTATACCGCGCTTCTCAGGAGTCAGGACCTAGAAAAATACGAAGCCATTGGATTGTTTAAAGGAGAAGGAGAATATCGCGGATTCGATCTCGAACAAACTAACATTGCGAGATGAACACCGAAAATGAAAATCACATAAAATGAAAATGAAAATGCAAAGTCGAAAACAGAAACGCAGGTGTGGTTTTCCCGATCCGAGATTTGAAGAAGACAATAATAATAATAATAATAGGATAGAGTAAGTAAGAAATAGAATGAATCTAAGTTCAAGTGTAGATGGGAACATCGGTCCAGGCACCAGAGACATGTCCATTCTCACAAACATAAGCCCTGACCACAGGCTCCCCATCGTCATGGAAGCCAAACCCACGCCTCAAGCAAAACGCAGAGTGCAGATCCCACGTGAACTCACACGCGCAGAACGCGCATGGCAGATCCATCTTCCTCTTCTTCCCATCGTTAATAGTCCTCCAAACCCTAGTTCGCCTGAAGTTCTTGAAAACCCCTCTGAAGAGGCAGTACTTGCGCTTCTCCTCCTTGTGCACGCACCCTGGCCACTCGCACACGTACAAGCAATCGTCGCGGAACTGACGCGCCAGGAGCTTGCTTCCTTGTTCACGGCTTAGCGTCCAGCTTCCCGAAGCAAGGTGTGAGCCCCACGCGCGGGAGAGCTTGCGCTTCTTGCTGCACGCGCCGATGGAAGCCACATCCACCCCCGCTCTTACGGTAACGGATTCCGTTAATCGCGGCGCCTCGGACTCGGTTGGGACGTAGAGCGTGTCGTAGTATAGGTCATCGAAAAGGGACCAACAAGAGGAAGAACAATCATCGGATTGAGGAGGTTGTTGTTGTTGTGGTGGTGGTGGTGGTGGAGTGGTGTTCGAAGGAGAATCATCGGTGATGACGTTGAAGTTTCCGGGGCCGAGGTCACGTTCGAGGCCGAAATCGGAGGTGTCGAAGAGGAGGCCGGCGTGGCGGAGGCCGGGGCAGCAGAAGGAGAGTTTGTGGAGGGAGAGAGGGGGGTCGGAGGCGGCGGCGGAGAGGAGGTCTTGGGGGATGGTGAGGGAGCATTTGGTCTTCCAACAGAAATCCCTAACGAGGGAAGAGAATTTGGTGCTGACGCAGGCTAAGCGAGCCCAGTGGCGAGGATCGTCTTCGAGGTTGTAGAAGATGTTCAGTACGATGTCGTCGGTTAGTTCCGAGAACAGGTTCTTCTTCTTCTCTTCAATTTCACTATCCATCATCATCTTCTTCTTCTTCTTCTTCTTCTCTTTCTCTTTCGGTTCCTCTCACAACTCCATTATTAAATTATCGGACACAGCACTACTGACAAAGCAACACAAACCACACGAATCAGGTCCAGAAAAAAGAGCTATTAAAATAATGCTTTTTATTTACTTCCACAGATTTTTTCAGTGCTTTCCTCATTTACGTCACCTTTTTTGTGAATAATGATAAAAATATTGGTCCAAGTCGAATAACTCGATAAAGATTTTTTTTTATTTTTTTATTAAGAATGGTGGAAACTGGACAGGCAGGCATTTTTTTATATTTTACAGTTAGATTTATTAGCTATGTAAGCAATTGTGTGTAAAACAAAAAAAAAGTTGTCTAATTAATTGCGTTTTTAACTAAAAATAAAAACCGAAGATAGTCAAGGAATGTAAATATCAAGGTTGTTAAATCGGCGAGTTAACTCGGTAAAATCGTCCGAGTTAACGATTCTGCACACCAAACCGAGTTGACTCGGTAGTAAACTCGGAAATGAGTGTAAACTCGGTAAACTCGTGAGTCAACTCGGTAAACTCGATTAAATCGCCGAGTTGACTCAGTGAGTATTTTAAAAAAAAAAAGTTTCGAAACCCACAGTGATTCAGGCCATTCTCGAGCTTCTCATCTTCTCCCTCTCGTCGCGGCGGTCGCGCTCCATGCATGGAGGTTTGGCCACCATTCCCGCATCGAAAACCGTTTGGAGGCAGGGGCATATGTATATATGAGGGTGGGCAGCACTGCAAAATGGAAACAAAAAGAAAAATGGTGCAACACTGCAAAGGGAAGGAGAAAATAAGAGAAGAACACTGCAAAGAGAAGAGAAAAGAAGAGAAGAAGAGAAGTTGCAGCAGCAGCCAATGGAGAAAAGAAGAAGAGGAGATACGGCGCAGCAGCACAGGAGAAAACGAAGAATATAAGGCATTAAGGCTAGGTTTCCTTGTTTTGGGCCTAATTTGCTTTATGTAACCACATTTTTTCTTTCTGCAGTGTCATAAAACATTTTTGAAATGGACTTTTCCGTTTTTGACTTTTAGTTTATGCCTTGAAGTAAACTCTTATATATAATTTACGTTTCTACGGTTTTACGATTTAGCTCATCCGACCGATTCTACGTAGACTCTACGATTTAACAACCTTGGTAAATATTGTTATGGTTGAGTTGTTTTTTTTAGGATAATAGTTTTTGTGATTGTTGAAAAATAAATCAATGTGTTGTTGTTTTTAAGTTGGAGATAACATGTGTCTTTTAATTCAACTTATAGTGTTTGAGATTAATCTCATTTACAATACTATGATTATTATTGATCGAATTAAATTTTACTCAAAAAAATGAATATGAATTCTCTCAAGGCACTCGAATTATTTTTGGGTGGAGACCATAAACATGTTTTATTAAAAATAATTTTATTTAAGTCAAATAAGATAGGATAATTATTAGTAACAATTTTTTCCTTCAAAATATTTAACATAACCGCATTATTAAAATTTGAACTCCAAATTATTTGAAACAATTTAATGGTAACAATGTATTAGAAATGAGAAAAAATTTTACACTGTCAATCACAACCCACCATCCATCATCTATGATAACATCCATCATCTATGATAAGTAAGATTGTTCATTTTTATAATAATTATTTTAAAAATTATATTGACAATAACTTATGATTGAACGATGGTGTAACGCTATTTTACGTTAGCGTATAACGTTTAAACTCATTAAAAATTAGGGCATTTTTTTGGCTAATATCTTTAAAACAATTATTCTTGAATATTTTTTAGATTTCAAAATAACAATTTACACACAATTAAAAATTTGAGTATATTAATATTTTTTGTAATATCTAAAAACCAAAATAACAATAAAACTATACTTAATGTAATATCTTATTCTTGAATTAAAATTAAAATTTATTTTATTAAATAGTTCTAATATTATTTTTTATTGTGCAAGTCAATAAACTTATACTTATATTTTAATTAGCAAACAGTACTAAATGTTTAAGGCAACGTGTCTAAGTTACATCAGAATATGTTATTTATATATCCTTTTTTTAACTAATTATTCATGTATTCTTATATGCATAAGCCTGTTACCTGTGTCCTACAAGGAACATCAGAATAACATTTTTATACTGATTCTCTTAATACCTTTTCATCAATAATATTAACTTGCCACTAAAAGAATCTAGAACAAGAATAGCATTATTGGTTTCCCTTTTCATTTTAAAAGATGTTATTTAATTTTTAAATTGATTTTTGCATCATGCATATGATATATGCTAACTAAGTTAAATAACATTTATGGAATACATAATTAGTTAAGAACACAAAAAATATTTAATAATTATTAGAAGCTAAAAATACTTAATGAAATATAACTTTTGTAGATATGAGAGAATAGATCTTTCTTGAAAATAAAGATACCCAAGAAATTTTATGATAATCTCCTAACAAATATGAATAGACATTCTCACCTTCCTATTTTTGTGAATGCAAAATATTCCGTAAAATAAACGTCCTCTAAGATCATGTAAGAGGTTGCCATCTTGCAACAATTGACTTAAGATCTAAACCATGAGTAGATGTTTAAATTTCATTTCTTTCCTTCATTTTACCGTAATCGTATCCGTTCGTTTTTCTTATGAGTCTACTCAATTTTTTTCATGAGAAACTTGAGAATTATATTAAAAAAGTAGCAAAGATTTTTGGCAATAATTATAAAAAATTGACCAAAAGGTTTGAATAACAAGAATGAAGAGAGTGGCAGATAGAAAGAAAGCACAAAAATCAAAGGGACACCACACATGTGTTTCTGTGAAACAATAGTTTATAATTTATAATTTATCTTTATTCACAGTGAAATAGTGTGGCAACAGAGAAAGAAGGAAGTCAAAGGCATAGGTGAAATGAGTAACAGAAATAATGGGAAGGAAAAAAGAATGAATGGGGTCCATTAGTGATGAAGGAGCAAAGGAGGAGAGTGAAGAGGAACAGCACATGACATGAAATAAAGATAAAGCAGAACCACACAAGGAGGACAGCCCAACCACCACCAGTGATGCTTCGTCATGTTTTAGATCACTGGTCAGTCACCGTTCCCTACTTTTAATTCGACTTGACAATCAACTTGTCCCTATATGCCAACCCCCTTTAGGCTTTAGCACTTCATTTCCTTATCTCCACAACCTCCATAAAACATGCAATCACTTATCCAACTATGACCAACAAAAACACACAACGCCTTTGATATCAAAACTCTACTACTTTCCACCGCAATAAAAAAAAAAAAAAAAATCATTGGCTCAAGTAGAATACACAACCATCTCAAGTGAGAATTGAGTGATTTTTGTTTTGTTTCAGTCATTATATTTTTCACTCATTTGAATTTTAGTCCTTACACTCAAGGTACTAATTTCAGTCCCTACATTTTCACTCATTTTAACTTTAAACTCTAATTTCTATTTAAGATATTAACGAATAGTCCATACAATTGCCACATAATAGAGTATTTGCAACAGCACAGAAAAGAAGCCTACAATCCAATCAAATGAAATTCTTCAAAAAATTACAGAAGCATCGCCTCAGAAAATGCAAAGCTGAAAAATAAAAATGTCATTATAACTCGATGCCTGCCTAATTTTACAGGTTGTTATATAGATAGATAGATATGGAACATAACACCGCAAAACTCGATCGACCAAGACGTAAATGGTTTAAAGCATTTATGGGAGAGAAAAAAGTGATACAAAATTTGTTCAGACAAGGACCATGACCGGCAGAGACAGAGTCAATTAAATATAGGATTTCGCATACGTTTGAACGTGTTTATTATGCCAAATTTATTTGTAAAAAAAAACTTAGACTCTTAACGTTATTTAAATCAAATCCCAACTAGAAAAGTTTTCGGACCCTTTAATAAATTGTGAAATTATACATACACAATACAATTCATCAACATCAACAATACTTTTAATCCAAATTAATTGGATCAATAATAAATGAACCAGATGATAAATACCAAAGGTTAAAATAAATAAATAAAAAAAATAACTAGCTTCGTAATTTAATTTTAACCCTCATAAAAATACTCCTCTACCTTCATACTATATATATATATATATATATATATATATATATATATATATATTTATAATTTAAATCATACATCCATCCATCACCCGTTTGTAAATTCAAACCATTCAATCATACACAAAAGATCCAGAGTTAGAAAATAAAACTAATTAGTAATCACATGTTATCGTCTAAGTAACTCAAACCAATCTATACTCAAAATATAATAATACAAGACAATATCAAATAAACCGGCACAATTACCCAAATAGCGCGTATTTTTGACATTCAACAGTCTATTACAGAAATCTAGGGTCCGTCAAATCCTCAATATTAAAACTAAGTCACCAATAGGCAGAAAGTTTCAAGTTCAATAAAAGGAGATCAAACATAAAACCCAAATGTTTTTTTTTTTTGCTAATGTCAATTTTACTAGAAAAACTTGGTAGCACTCACCATCATCCACAACTTCATCAATTGTAACAATCAGAGCTTACCTGCCAGACCAAGGCCAAATTAGATCCAAACAAGTTTGAGTATAAAACCAACACCAAACAAAATTTAAATTGACCAAGTCAAAGAACGCAAAGGCAAAATCATTCAGAAAATATCAGAGTTTAAGATATAGACCGAGACAAACTCTTGCTCCTGCTCCTACTCGGACTCCTGCTAGCACTGCGCTTTTTGGGGCTTTTATTACGCTGGCAAAGAACACAATTACATAAAAACTTCAAAATATGCAATCTAACGCGCTATACAATACCCACACTCCACAGTAATACCAAAAATTTCTTAGAAGCCATAAGAATTCACTATGTTAAAACGTCCACATGTTTTGCCATTATACATGGCTTAAAAGAGTAAAAAACAAAGCAACACATCATCTGACTCAGTCAAGACAAGACATGCAATATAATAATGTTCAAAGTTGAGAAAATTCACTCACCGGAGGCAATGGGGACCTGGACCTGGACCGTGATCTGCAAAAGTTCCACAAACAACAGAATTTAAAATCCACAAGTTCCCTTATCAAATTGATCCGATAGCCTTCATGCCTCTCCCATGTCACAGTTAACATATCCAAGGAGGTAAAAACAAGCATCATAAAATATAAAACAGACTAACAAAGAGAAGACAAAAAAAGGGAAAATAATAGAGATTTATGAAAAACTGAATAAAAATAGACCATCTCAGTGTGACATATTAAGGCACCAATTATCGGGAGAAAAGAAATCTTCCCTACTGCACCACAAAATCCAGAGAATCCAGATAGTGCATCCTATTGGCTTGGCAAATCTTGAAGCCCACAACTGTAATGAAATTGTCCTATTGCTCATTGGTGGTGATTTTCAAATCCAATTGCCTTTATACACAATCCAGCTCTAAAATGGCAATCCATGACCTCCTTGGTTCCCAATCTAGCACCCATGGACATTTACATGCTAAAAGTATTAGAACAGATGTACTGTGAAGGTATCCAAAGTCGCCCATTCTAAAAAATATCATACCTCCACAACAAAATGAGTTGCAGACAATTGAACCAAATCCCACCAAGATCCTAATTTCCAATTTCCAGTACGCTGCAAGTTTCCATATCTAAGAAAAAAACAAAGGAATCTTCACAAAAACAAAAAGGAAACTGAAAGAACACTCCGACACCGAGGCAAGTTTTACCAAGTTCCACACGAACAAAGGTGGGAAAATTTTTTGACGGAGGGAATATGAAGAGAGCAACAGTTTTGTGTCAGGAAAAAATTATTGAATCTGAAGTTCATAAAGAAAAATGATAAATATAATTTGTTTACAGGCAAGGTTCTCTAATCTCTATGACTTTCAATTTCAATGAAAGAAGGGTGGAAATGTAACAAGTTCCAGCCTTTGATGCCTTTCAACACAAACAACAGACTGTAAAACAAATGACCTCAACCAGACAAATCAAAAGAAATTAAGTTTGTTCATGCTAAAAGTTTGCTATAGGATATGTTGAATTTGATAAATCCATGATTGAATCTCTTATTTACACCTATTAATTCCCTAACTTAGCCGCGTGTAATCAATTAAAATGCCTCTTCAAGTGGGCCTTTTTCATCCCTGCACATACTGAAGAGGCTAACAAACTCTAAATAGATCAGTTAAGTGATCAAGTAGGTCAACCATATGAAATAATTTTACCAATAAAAAATACTTTGAAAGATAAGTAACCAGACAAATAGTACTAGATGAAAAAACTAAACTAAACACATTTAAAACATTTCATACCCTGATAACGAACGGGACCTTGATCTTGAGCGAGAACGAGAAGGAGATCTTGATGGAGATTTAGCAGGTGAACGCTGTGAAGACTTACCCTTTGGAGATTTGCTGCGTAAAGAACAAGAAATTGATTGAGAAAAAGATCGACAGGTTAACAATGAATCTTAATATAAGGAATAATTTTTAATTTAAAAAATACATATTGCATAGACCTTTGGCTCCGGTCCCGACTGTAACTACGGCTACGGCTACGACTGCGGCTATAGCTCCTTCCTCTAGAATGAGATGGGCCACGACTAGGACTTCTAGAGGAATCCCGCCTAGAATCATATTCTCTCACCTAAATGAAGATAAAGAGAAAAAACATCAGTATAAGTAACATATCCGAACATATCAAATTCATGACATACCCGAACATATCCCTTGGAAAATGCATTGCGGAACTCAGAGTCATCAAGCTTCTTGATCTGCAGCAAAGCAAAATACCAAAATTGGAAGTTATTTAGGTATTTATTAGAGATGACACAGTGCAAAGCTTCCTTTAAAATAAATAAATAGTCCATAGATGTAAACAAGTAACTCACAGCATATTTCATATCATCATAATTTGTGTAATCCACAATACCGGTAGTACCTGCAAGCCAATTATTATGCATCAATCAAAGAATACAGCAGACAATAAAAACTAAAAACTAACAACAAAAAATCTCAGACTCTTTGTAAATACTCAAATGCCATCTCCTCATAAATAGAATCGAGACAATAGAAGAAAGGACTAAAGGGGCGGAAAAATAGAACAGTTTATAAACTGCTAAACTACTAACACATCCAAAACAATAGGGTACAATTAAGAACCAGAAACTTCATCCAAATGTTCCGTACCCCTTCCATCATGAAAAACTTGAGAAAAGCAAACATCCCCTGCCTTACGCATGTGATCCTGCATTTAAAGAAAACCATTGTTTTGAGACAATTTATCCACAAACTCCCAAAAAATAATCTGAAATAACTGAAATGAATGCAACTCTGTTTAACAACTCACCTTAAGATCCTGCCAGGATGCCGAAGAGGGCAATCCAGAGACTAGAACTGCAAAAGGATATATGAAAAATTTAGAAGCATACCCAAAGAGTCATAATAAAATTAATAATTATTCCGAATATCTACACACCACGATATTCAGAGCGCCTAGATACCCCACGTCCACCTCGGCCATTGCTGTGACTATTGTATCGATCTCTTGAAGATGAATGACCACGTCCACCATGGGCAGGCTCCACCTAAAAAGATTCAAGTTAAACAGTCTTGGTACGTTATTTTCAGTCATCTTATAAATTTGTAAAATATATCAGATCATTAAAGCTTAAGTAATCAACCCAGATAGTTGTACCGATCAGCCACCCCAAATACACTATAGCGGGATAACCGCTATTGTGCAGTCTAGAAAACAATATACATTATTTATAATTTTATATCATAGACATAAATGCTGAAAAAAATACACAAAATTAAAGAGCAGGTGAAAAGGTTTGAAAGATAAAAAAAATACAATAATTGATCACAATTGAAAAGGTTTAAATCAAAATTGGGACGGAGTTTTAAAAGACAATAATTGATAAAGAGGGGAGGGCTAAAAAAAGATACAATTATTTTAAAAGACAGTAATTGATAGGGAGCATTAGTGCATAAAACTGAATTGATAGTTGAGTCATTGACAGAGTAAAGAAGTGGGTTAAAAAAAATAACAAAGTTTTACAAGACCATAATTGCATATGAAAAACAAATCCTTTTTCCTTTTAAAAAGACAATAATTGATGAAGGAGGCGGGGGAGAGGGGGCGTGTATGCACAACCGAACAGATTTATACTTTAAATGATAAAAAATAGATTAAATAAAAAAGATACAAAAATAGAAAATGAAATCGGAAATGGTAATCGCCCAATTCAAGTGCAATTGAAAAAGCAAAAAAAAAATGATTTTTATCTGGAAATGGCAATTGCGCCCAGTTCTGCGCAAAGCTAACGCAATCTTCCAAAATATGTGACTGCAACCATTGCTATCGTGAACCTGTGTTGCGCCACAGAATCACATTGCACAAGCTTCAAAACCCCTAACACTTTTTGCATTTCACTGCTAACATGGCACTATTAACTACTTAACTTATAGATTAAAGCATGTAGTTGTAAGATATAACCAACCCGTAACCGGTGCCCATCAAAATCATAGCCATCACGACCACGAATTGCATCCTCAGCATCTTGAGCATCTTCAAACTGCAATAATCCGTCATCAATCAGGATAAAGGGAGGAAAAAATGGAAATTTATGACAAACTGAGTGGCTCCAAACTCACCTCTACAAATGCGTAACCAGGTGGTCTTGGGGGAACCTTTAGGTCAATGTGTGTTATGTGTCCATACTACAAAGTGAAATTTATGCATAAACAACAAGCAACTTCATAATTATGAGAGAGTCTAAGAACCAATATTTGCACTAAACATTAATCATATAGGACATACAACAAAAAATCATTAGCAGTCATATGTACATGTTAGGAGCACATCCAACCTAAAAATGTCCCAAAGGGGACCATGAAAAATTGTATCTTACTGCAATTACCATCCATTTTTACACCTTAATTTTGACCCACCTTAACGTAAGCATTGATCACTTTAGTACACTATCACTTTAGTCCCTTAACTTCACAATACCCTGACTACAGTGCCTCCTGACTTGGCAGAACATCATTCACTTTAGTTGTTTTCACTACATTTTTCATTGACATTAAAGACAAAAGTGAATGACATTTTACAAACAAGCCTGTTTGGTTGTGCATCAGAAAAGATGGACGTGGATCCAACTGAAGCAAATTGTATCAGCTTTTACGTCAATTATGTGAATTGGACGTTAAAACTTGCCAATACGTGAGTTACAGATGCTCAACCAGAAACACATAAAGTCAAGGACCAAAGTAATGACTTGCAAAGTCATATCATAGCTTACAATCATAGGGACTAAAAATGGAGTTCACTCCCCACCTTAACAGATACAAACCAAACGAAATCCTCAATAAAAGAAGAATAGAAATGTAGGTATAGATCATAGCAAGCAACTGACTTTCAATCCCAAATACATGTAACATTAACCCAAACGAAACCCATATAGTGAGGTGTAAGCCACATCCCTTCGCTTACAGCAAGTACCACATTTCAGATCAAAATGCAGACAAAATAAAAGAACATCAAAGCACCTTCAGAAACAAATCTTCAACTTCTCTTTCACGGATATCACCAGGTAGATTCCCAACGTAGACAGTTCTGCTCGAGCGTCTACTCATTTTCTTTTCAGCGACACATGAAAAAAAAAATCGAAAAATAATCAACAGCACGCGACAATTAAAAAAACTATATATTATTTTCCAAGACCCGTGTGAAAGTGAAAGCCACAGTTGAGCAAATTCAGCGAGAAAATTAAAATTCTGAAATAGAACAAAAATATCGTAGCAGAAGGGGAAGGGATCAAAGAAATCGCAATTCGCGGTGGAATAGAAAGAAGCGAAAAAGTGTGTAATTGGGGGAAAAAGGACTCACCTTCGATTTGTGGGGATTGGGAATCGGTGGCGATGCGGTGAAAGTTTTCGGGGTTAGGGTTTTTTATTTTAGAGCAGAATGAAGACAGGAGAGAGGGAAATTGGGGAAAAAATGTGTACTTTTATACTACGAGGCCTTCCAGAGACAATGACTAGCCCGGCACACTCTTGCATTGTGTGGGTAACACCTGATTCTCACTTGGGATTTTATGTTTTTAACTAGTCATTTTTTATTAATTATAAGATGTTAATAATAAAATTCTGAAAATTAAATATTAAAATATTTATTTTAAAATTAATAGAAAAAAATTATCTTAAAAAATATTTTTTAAATACAAATATAAGATTAAGAAAAAATAAAAATAAAATAAAATTTAAGATTCAAAGAAAAAATTAATGCAAAAGAAAATTTTGAACAAAAATAATTCTTATATTAAAAAAAAACAAATCTTCTGATATTAAAAATGATAAATTAAATTTATAATATAACTAATGTAATAATTCGTGTAGTATCTTACATTTATAATTTATAAATTCTTATATCATTATAATTTTTAATATATTTATAAATATTTTATTTTAAATATATATGCGTAATTTGTAAGTATATTC
>PYAF01001667.1:1677332-1703976 GCA_007407185.1 Glycine tomentella | reverse complement strand
TGTTATGTAATGTAATGTTAATTATTAATTTTATAATTTTTGTTAGTATGAAAAATCAAACCCACAATTTTTATATATAACCGTTAAATCAACCTTATAAATTTAAGACTTTGATTAAAATGACTACATCTAGTTTCACTTGAATCAATGATCTATTGATGACACTAATTTTATCATTTTTTTAGTTAAAAAACTTTGCATCATTGAATATTGTAATTAATTAGATGTATATAATTTTATAATTTATTTCATGAAAGTGATAGTTATGAAATAGGAAATGTTGTCATACAAAAGTTTGTACAACAGAATATTTTTATCTATCTCCTCTACATAATTTACTATATACATCATAATAATGGAGAGAATTAGACTAAAAAAATTATAAATTATTGTATGTGTATCATATGTTTTATGAAATAGGAATGTTATGTTTGATCCTCAGTGTTAGATCACTGTAAGATTGATCAGTATAGAAACAATAAGCCTTCGGAAAAAAGAAAAACCGGAGTGTATATCTTATTACTATTCAGTTATTCTTATCATGACAAGTGCGAAACTCACTTTCGGTTCACATGTTATGTTACCAACTTTTTCCCCATATATTTCAGTTCACCACCCGTATCCCTTTTCTTAATTGCACTCACTAGCCTCTTGCCTATGCAACAGTTCCCCGTAGAAAAAAAGTCCATAAAGTGAAACATAACATGCTGCTATTTTAAAACCCCTACCTTCAAACCTAAATCTCACAGTTCCGAGTTCTCTAATTCTTGACTCCGTTTGTTCTTAATCCACTTATATCCCCAACTAGCATCAGAATTACCTTTTTTTCCTTTAAATTGTTCAATTCATTCCCATTCTTATAAAATGATTATTATAGCACGCCTTGTGTTTCTTTTTGCATTGTTTCTTTCACTCCTAACAAATACAGGTCAAATGGTATTTGCACAAGATCACAATAATGTTAGAGATGCTTGCAGTGTGACAAGGTTCCGAAGCCTTTGTGTTCAGACGCTAGGGCATTTCTCCCGCACTGCAGGAACAAGCCCCAGCAAGTGGGCACGTGCGGGAGTATCTGTGTCAATAGGCGAGGTCAAGAATGTTGAAGCATATCTAGCACAAGTGAAACGTCAAGGACAATTGAAGGGAAGAAACAGTGTTGCCCTTTCAGATTGTGTTGAAACTTTTGGCTATGCCCTTGACGAGCTTCACAAATCACTTGGCGTGCTAAGAAGCCTAAGCAAAAGCATGTTCAGCACCCAAATGGGTGACCTCAACACGTGGATCAGTGCAGCACTCACTGATGAAGTGACTTGCCTCGATGGGTTTGAAGGCAGCAATGACACCAATGTTAAATTGCTGCATAAACGGGTTCAGAATGCGTCTTACATCACAAGTAACGCTCTTGCTCTTATCAACAAACTTGCCACTGCAGGTCTGGGAAGCATCAATGATCCATAGAAGTTCTGAAACAAAAATTATATGTGTAATTCTCTAAATTAAGGATTAAATCATATATAAATAAGCTGAGACAAGTGTCTATAGATACTATATAACAGTGGTTTTATGTGTCTAAATTAAATATTATTGTATACTTGGTTTTTTAATGATCCAGGAAATGTGACCACATGTGAGATATGTTAACGTTTATGTGGTTTTACTATAACTATGATGCTGCTTGCTCTTTGTAAATATGAAATGCAATAGTAAAAGCTATTCTCTGGTGCGTTGAAGTTATTGTTTCTTTAGTTGTGCCCTCTTGTTACAGATTTTATCAGTACAGTCATTTTTAATGCTTTTCTACGATTAGTTGGTCAAGTCTTTTGATTAGTACCAGTCAAATTAATATCCACTAGTACATGTACCTGATCAATATGGACGGATAATTTTCTAAGGAAGGGATAAAATAATTATTTAATATATAATTATATTTTTTTAAAAATAAGCATAGATTAAAAGTGTTTTGAAAAGTGTTGAACAAAATTAACTAAAAATTATTACATTTTATAATATACTTTACAAAATCGATTACAATCTACTTTAATTTACCCAAAATTCAGATATTACATATAAGTTAACATGTTATTTTACCTAAAAGTATAAGTTTTGAATTAGAAAAAAAAAATTATATTTTTAAAAAATTTAAAATTATTACTTTCACTACTATTGAAGCATGAAATATGAAAATAAATAAATACTTTCAAATATTTAATTATATTAATAATGTCAATAATTTCTTAAATGAATGAATGTCTTTTTTTAGATATATGTATATATTATAATTGTAAAAATTGGCAATACTTGTCATACAATTTAGTTTATTTATCAATGGGTGATACAGGTCATAGATATTGCGTTTCATAACAAAATTATTCAGGATAGGATTTGAATCATAACCTTGAGTATGAAATGAAATAAATTATGTTAAAAGAGAATATCGTCTTAATAAATATTAATTATTTTTTATGGTTGATACTTCATACAAATATCATAGTAATGGTATAAAAATAAAAATACAATTTAATTTAATTAAGTGAATATTATTAAAAAAATTCAATTAGTGGATATATACAAAATCAAAATAATATAAAAATATTTCCACAATAAAAAAAAGTTATACTACTTGGACCGCCGACTAGAGCAGTCATGTTTGACTGGGCTTAGACACATTTGTTTACGCTGTTCCCTCAGCTCACCCTAGTCCTGGGCCTTTTGAACCTCCATATTTTACTTCCTGCACCCATTGCATTACTCCCAAGCAACACAACGACAACAGTAGTGAAGAGAAACCTTATGGCATTGTATAGCGGATTGCGCCAGTAAGACCAATGTTGTTTCCATAAGCAAACCATGCATTGGGTAAAACAAGAACTAAAGAATCACCACCAGAAAAAACGCCTCCATCAGCTACAAAATCCCGGTGCATTTCAGTCCGCAGGAAAACAGTCATATTTAAACATAATAGAAACACTCGAGGAAGTAACTTATCATGAAACTAAGATAATGTGAAAAACTCATGTTCCAATTCAAATATATGTACTTCATGAGTAAATTCTCACATGGATCAATTAGTTGAAGTGTATAAACTTAATGATGCATTTCAAGGTTAAGACCAAGCTTGTTTTTAATTGTAACAGATTTCATTTGTCCACCAGAGATATCTCTTAACATCGCATTTCCCACAATATCTAACTCGCGCAACCAGCAGATGGCCTCTCCTTCCTGAACTTGGGGCAGACAATTTCTTGAAATTTGAATAGGCCAGAACAACACTTCCAGTTTCAGAAAAAGATGTTTTTTTTAATAACTAATATAAAGCACCTTTGTGAAAATTGTTTCAAGTTAAGATGAAGCATTCATTTACCATTTAAAACATGTTTTAAGTAAGGATGTGCAAAAATTTAGAAAGACAATTCAACCACCCGTGTGTTTATTCTCTCTTATTTACATTAACAATGAAAATAAAACTAAAAAAGTTAATATCCTAAAATAATCCTAATATAATCAAGAAAATTCAAACTAGAGGTTACCTTCGATGTTACTCCCATCAGTAAACCGATTCCCAAATGGAATTTTATATTGATTGGCCTGTTAATGAACAGATATGAATCAAATCAAAGTGCTCAGAGCAAAAAACTCCTCTATCTGTCTAGAATGAATGTGTCTCCTGCCTAAGGTTTCCGTTAACTAATGAAGAGAATTACAAGAGATCATTCTTAACGAGGATTACATTACATCAACATCAACAACACCTTTAATCTAAGTTAATTGGTGTCAGTGATAGATAAATCCAATAATAAATAAAAAATGAGACAAAAAGAGAAAGGGAAAAAAAACAAAAGAAGATCTCTACCAAAGATAACACAAATTGAAGAGGATTGCTCATGAATCAAGTGGGTGACGTGGTTAGAACATTCTAGAACTCTTAAATACCAAACCTCAAAGGTGAAGACTAAAAGATAATATGATTTTTTTTAATATAATTAAAATTAAAATTTTCAAACAAAAGAGGGGAAAAAGAATTTATTTTTATTTTTATATGACATAAAAGTAATTACATATTTATGTAACAACCTAGCTAGTTCCTTCATACATAAGATAAACTTATAGCATTGATCAAAATATGAAATTGTTTCCTCATGTTGAAGGTACGTACGTACCAGTAATCCCTCCCAACTATAGTCTACTATGGAGAGAGCTAGGGATTCCATCTTTCTAGCATATATATACTTAATTTGGACCAAAGAGAGAGACGCGTCTCTCATAACCTGTCCTGTGCTCGAGAAGATAAACTCTATCTCTTAATAAGTTAATTAAGAATGTTTAGCTTAGTTGAAAGCTGGCTAATGGAGGCACCTTTTATGGGCCTCATGATGTCAATCTTTGATTACGTTAAGCCTAGTAATTAGTAGTAACCTAGAATGGGAAATTAAGTAAGTAATTCCAAGTCTAAATTAGGAGCCAAAAAACACTGTCACTAGCAACAGCTTCTCATACCAAAGCCTCTGTCTAATAGTGTGGACGTTAGGTGTTTAACAATAAATAGCTTCGTAATTTATTTTGGACCTTCCCTCCTTTCCCTTCGTTTGAAGCAAAGGATCCTAATACACCAAATCAGTTTTTTCGGAAGTTAGTAGTTCCACCCCCAATCATGAATCCCGCACCCTCTTATTTTACACAGGTTATATCATTGATTTAATACTATATAAATATGCATAATTAATTTTAAAAAATATAATAACAATGACTAAATTCTAATTTATTAGGCGAGGATTAGTCATGTGAATCAAATGAAATCGTAATGTTTTCTTATATAAACCATGTTTATTAAAAACTATTAAACTTCTAAATCATTCATAATTGTTTTGCTTGTAAAGTCTCCCTCTGACATTAACAATATATTAATTGGATTACCTTTTATTTGATCTATCTCGATTTTTTCATGACTTCTTCGCATATATTTTAATAAATAAATAATTGTTTAGAAATGGTAAAATAAATTGTTGGACTTGATGTGACAAGCATGACAAATGGATTGGGTTAGATTGACCTAAATTATATATGAATCTTATTTTTTGTGGCTCAGTCACACTCAATGATTCATTTTATTTTTTTAAATCTAAATTTATATAAATTCTAAAGGAAAAAAAAGTCAAAAAAAAATATTAAAATAGACATGATTGAATTTGGAGTTACATTTCTTAAGTCTAATATAACTTGTGCATATTTATCGGGGTCGATCCATATTGATCTAATTTTATTTGGATCATTTTTTCCAATATAGTTCGACCCAATCCATTTCCTTATCTTTATTTATTAGACACAAATTGATTGTAGATTTAATGTTGTTCTTATTCTCAAAGTGAGGTGAAAATTATTATTGCATTTGGTATAGTGGATTGACAGCCATTTAGAAATCGTTTATATTCTAGAACTATTCTTATTTTTATCCATTTGACCTAATGTGAGTTTAAAAAAGATGGAATAAGTGTTTATTTATCGTTGTTCTTAATTAAGCAAGTATTTTATAGATGAATGATGATATTTAAACACCCCTGTATGATAAACATCTGTCACTTCGTATTTCTCTATTTTTAATTTTATTTTATAACATCATATTATTTATAATATTTTTTTTTCATTCTCTCTTTGGGTATGAAATAGCATTTTAGGTTTCTAAATATGTTTTTCCCTTTAAAGATTATTTAGAATTCAAAATTGAAGATGAATAGAGCATAAAAGCATAAAAAGCTGGGCGAGTTTATAATTTAGCAGCAAAACGCAGCACCCCTCTCTTGGATCTGATGAGGCGAGAATGTCTTCATCTTCAGGCTTGATTTTCCGAGGGCACGAAACCCATCCCATGGACGACGCCTATTACCCGAAGCCGCAGAAGCCATGGCTCTCCTTCCGCTACCTCCTCTGCGAACAGCGTCTCCACTTCCTCCTCCTCGGCTTTGTCCTTGCTAACCTCTTCTTCTTCCTCCTCCCATCATCGTCCCCTTCCCAACCCTTTGGAGCCCACGACCCATTCCCCACCCCTTACTTGGAGCCCACCCGCTGGCCCACCAACTCCCGAAGCTACGACGTCGTCTCCGTGCATTCCGTGGGAAAAATCCCTCTCGGGATCAAGCGGAAGGGGCTCCGGATCGTCGTCACCGGTGGGGCCGGCTTTGTCGGGTCCCACTTGGTGGATCGGTTGATTGCCCGAGGAGACAGCGTCATAGTCGTCGACAATTTTTTTACCGGAAGGAAAGAAAACGTGATGCACCATTTTGGTAACCCCAACTTCGAGCTCATCCGACACGACGTCGTTGAGCCTCTCCTGTTAGAGGTCGACCAGATCTACCATCTCGCTTGCCCCGCCTCCCCTGTCCATTACAAGTTTAATCCAGTCAAGACTATCATATCCTTTTCTTACATTCTATTATTATTATTATTATTATTATTCTTTTGTTTAACAATTTTGCTCTTGTTATTGTGGTGTGTGTTTTGGAATTGGAATATCCTTAATTGAGCTAGTTTTAATTCACAAGACCAACGTGGTCGGGACGCTGAACATGCTGGGACTTGCTAAAAGAGTGGGTGCGAGGTTCTTGTTAACCAGTACCAGTGAGGTTTATGGAGATCCTCTGGAACACCCTCAGAAGGAGACCTATTGGGGCAACGTTAATCCCATTGGTCAGTTCCCATCTCTCTCTTATTTTCTTTTTGTTAGCAATACCCTATGGTGTGAAGTTCACATGCTCTGCGCCAGAGATGCAAGTTAGTTTAGATTTAGAAGACTCCTAGACTTACTACGTCACGTGAGAAGTGAGAACCATGGTGTTGCGACAGCACACCATTGTGTGTTTTCCTTTTCAAACAAGAGCACTTTCTTTAGGTGACTTGAGAAAAGGAGAGTCAAACCAACCGAGGTTTTGGCTTGTGA
Organism: Glycine tomentella; assembly: GCA_007407185.1. Lineage (NCBI taxonomy): Eukaryota > Viridiplantae > Streptophyta > Magnoliopsida > Fabales > Fabaceae > Glycine > Glycine tomentella. The sequence continues at coordinate 1,697,048 of PYAF01001667.1, read as the reverse complement.
GACACGTGGGACATCATAACAGGACCACGTTTCTCATACCCTGTCAAAATTCTCATGGCCCACGTGGAAATCCCTCATTCCAGGGTCCACCCAACCGAGGGCTCAGATCTCTGTTTGTTGTTGTCTCTACGATCATTAATGTGAATTGCAATGATCACATTCACACTATATTGCACTATAAAAATCCTTATCGTGAAAGGTGAAAAAACTGAAAAGGGCTGATTTATTTTATCCACATGAATCGAAGAAAGTTTCAAAACAAATTATAAAAACTTAATACCATGTTTAATTAAATGAATTAGATTCCATTGAACTGAAAAGGGTTGGAACTTGGCGTTTTCAGTACTATAACGACTAACCTACAAGAGTACGAACTATACAACGTTTGGTGTGGTTAAACAAAAACGAAAGGAATAATACAGTACCTGACAATCATCGATAAAACGTGTATAGAATGATTAGAATCACGATTTACTTTAATGAGATTAATTAAGTTATTATTCTTTTTGGTATTATCAAGTTTTTTTATTTGATATTATTTAATAAAAACATTTTTAATTTTATAAGAATAGAAATGTACGTGAATAAAAAAAGTATATGTAAAATACTTGCCATTTCATCTTTAGTTTCCAAAGTAGAAGGATTAGAAATTGAAGGCTTGCCAAAATTTTGACTCCAGATTATTTATTTCCCTTTGTTAAAAAGTAATTCATCCTCTCATTCATTTTCTTTAGTTTAGTATTAAAACGGCATACCAAATATTGATAGGTGTTCGAAGCTGCTACGACGAGGGAAAGCGTACTGCTGAGACGTTGACCATGGATTACCACAGAGGAGCTGGAGTCGAGGTAATTTTCAGTCGGCCTAACATATCTACCTCTTAATTGTCCTATTTTCTTTGCTAATTAATTTCATTTTTCTGGCAAATAAAAAGTAATTATAAATTTTTCTTTGTATATTATTTTTTTCAGGTGAGAATAGCTAGGATTTTCAACACCTACGGGCCACGAATGTGTTTAGACGACGGTCGCGTCGTTAGTAACTTCGTCGCTCAGGTAATTAAACTCAAATTTGTTTTCAAGTTTGGAATGCATATAGTGGCTTTCTTAGTCAAGTGTCGCTAATTGGTGGCGTTAATGCAGGCACTAAGGAAGGAGCCTTTGACCGTTTATGGGGATGGGAAGCAGACTAGGAGTTTCCAATATGTTTCTGATTTGGTAACTCATATACTTCTTTCTCTCTCTCGTCTATTAGTAATTAATTTTGTCTAATCAAATATAAATTTTAGTTTCACACACACAGACACACACACACACATATATATATATATATATATATTGTTTCGGATGCTTCATTTGGAAGTAGCTTGACTTTCAAGCCAGAAACACGTGAACTTAATTTCCCCGGTGCATACTGCATATATACACAACAAACAATTCTTGGCTTCATGCAATCACTCTTTTTTTCTGGCATCCATTCACGTATGAAAGTAGAATTATGGTTGAGGATCGTAATTTCAATTCTAATTCAATAGTAGTGATGGTGAGCGCAAGAGTGGTGACAATTTTACAATAACGGTAACAGTGATGACAACAGTTGATGATAATACTGACTGTGCATGACATCAATAGTAGTGGTGGCCTATGGTGATGAGGACAAAGAGTAGTTGTGTAATGCGTAGTAATTTAAAAATTGTAATTTGAATGGAAGGGATTAGGAATTGAGTGTGGTCAATTTTAATTATATTACAATTACAATTCTACAGAATTGAATTTTGAAATTGCCGTTTTAAATTTTATTTTTTTAAAAAAAATACTTCTAAATTTCATGTTGGCACAGGTGGAGGGGCTGATGCGCCTTATGGAAGGTGAACATGTGGGACCTTTCAATCTTGGAAATCCGGGTGAATTCACCATGCTTGAACTAGCCAAGGTAAAATAGAGATTCTTGCTCCTATATAAACTGATAAGAGGAAAACGTCGATGCTTACCTTTTTTTTTTTGGTGAACAAAACTTTCTTATTTTTCACTATGCTTGCATCAATACCAAGACAAATTGGCCACAAAAATGTGTAAGGGCTATGAAGGAATATAAAAGTACTCATGATCATGCACATTACGTGGACAAAACCAAAAGTCAGAATCATACCTCTATGTTAAATGAAATGATGCTTACTTAAAGGGAAGCATTTAGGCATCATTCTTAGAAATGAATTGTTGTGCCAAACAAATGGCTCTACTAACCCGCCCACATAAATATAAATGATGAATGCCAATCGGGAAGAAAAGGATTGGTTCTGTGATAAGATGTTCTATGGTTCACGGACGATAATATTGTAAATTTGGTGATGGTGATGCAGGTGGTACAAGAAACAATAGATCCAGAGGCTAAGATAGAGTACAGGCCCAACACAGAGGATGACCCACACAAGAGAAAGCCTGATATTAGTAGGGCCAAGGAGCAACTGGGTTGGGAACCGAAGGTGGACCTACGGAAGGGACTCCCTCTAATGGTTTCTGACTTCCGACAACGCATTTTTGGGGACCAAAAGGAAGGAACAACCTCTGCCTAATTCTTGCTAGGAAAATGGAAATTGAAGTTGCAAAAGGGGATTGTAGTTTGCATTTTCATAGCATTAGGCAGAAAACAGTTAGTGGGATTTTCCATCTATTCATAGTTCATTAGTCAGAGGTGTATACATAAATTTCCCCTTTGTCGTTTGTCCTCTATGAATTTTTATAGTATGTAATGTACCATTGATGTCCATATTGATGATTATATTTCTAAAATTCCGACCCTTATTCTGCCTTAGCAATGATATTCGGTACTAAAGTATACGAGAAAGTTTTTAAACGTCTAATTATTAATTATGAAACGGAAATATGTCTGAGAATTTACCTTTGGACATGAGTTGCAACTACATTGAACCTAATGGAGATGTTGCCACATATCAAATTATTCGAATAAAACAGACACAAGATTGTCTTTTCTAGTTGTCTTTCCTCTGCATCTTTGTTATTAACTTTAAGGGGACTTGTATAGATTGCTTTTGCTGGTATTATTATAACTTTATAAGCTTATTAGCCCAGTTATAGTATCATCCAATCTTATTATTAATGTTCCCTATGGAAATTTTGTGAAACGACGCTATTTGGAGCTTTGCCACATTTCGCTTTACTTTTTGTAAGTGGACTCCTATCAATTAGGCGAGCACGGGGAAATGGCTACATAATAAAACGGTATATAGGTACATGCCACATGATCACAGTCCCTAACTCCCTACCATAGTAGGACAACAATTTTAAATTTTAAATTGCAGAGTGGTATAGCATGCGGTTTCCTTTCAACCCACAAAGATAGCTTCTTCGCCCGTTTGGTTGCTTTACAATCTTTTCTGATGATGCAACTGTTGTAAATCTCTCAATGCCATAGTTACGAGTCTCAATTTGTTGTGATGAAGCATGAGTGGCATTGCTGGTGTGCTTGTCTAGCCACATTATAATGTCTGCAAAGACTTTTTCGATGTTCTCATCAGTCTCCCCCGATGTTAAGCCATGCCACATTCCAGGGTACAATTTTATGGTCTTATCTTTGCTACTGGCTCGCTCATATAATGCCCTGCTTACTTCTGGATCTGTCACTGTATCTGCTTCTCCATGCAATACAAAAAACGGCAGGGTCACCTGCTCAAAACTCAATCAATGAACCAAAAAAATCAGGTATAATAAGTATATATAAGAAGTGGTTATTTTTTATTGTGAACTAGATCCAATATAAAATCAAACGAGTTTATAACCTTATATAAGCTGTCTTCAAGGCTCATGCTGATTCTCAACATTTCTAATGCTGTTTTTAACCTTGGCTTGTCCTGGTATATCAACTTGTTTTTCCTTATCTGCAATGACCCTCATAGGAAGAGGCACGTTAGTTAACTTTAGCACTAAATCAACAAGACTTTAAGTCATTTAAGTAAGCATCTCAATTACAATTTACAATATAAACCTCACCCTTTCTCGTTTAGCAGGGTCTTTAAAGGCTGAATCGATGACATCCTTTGTGGGAACTATCTTCCACTTTGGGATTATATCTTCCACTTTAGTTAATATGTTGACCACCACCGGGTGTGGCTTCACCTTCTCTGATATCTGGCTTATTGTTTCAACATTTGAATAAGCCATGATTAATTTTTACGTAGGAAAAAGTAACTACTCAATTAATGGAATTGATAGAGTTACTCAAATTATTTTTATTCCATTAGTATGATTTATTTTCCTATACTAAAAATATTGTTTTTTTTTTTTTTTTTTAGTTCATACCTTACACATGGGTGCGACGAGAACTGCACCGTCCCAGAATGAAAGGTCCTTTTTATGTAAAAGAAGGCTCACTGCTCCTCCCATGGACTCTCCATACAAGAATCTAGCCTTTCCCTTATACTCTTGCAGCTCTGAAATATGCAAATGAATTATGAACCATAAAGATTTGCCAAAGTATCTCAGGTTTCAATAGAGTTGAGAATTTAAATTATTTGGATCCATACCGCTAACTGACTTGAAAAAGTCATAACAATCGTTAACGATGTTATCAAATTTTTTTATGTAACAACGAGCACCTTCAGAACGTCCATGCCCTTCATAATCAATACCGAACACAGCATATTTGGCACACGCTAGCCGTACACCACATTCTACACCCATCATGTAAGCAAACAAACAAATTAATTAACTGTATTATAAATTTTCATTCTAAAATATAGAATCATAATGATATGTTTTTCTCCGCACAAATGCACATTAAGTCAAATGCTTGGCTTAATTAGTTATGCTTGCCTACCCAGCATTAAGTTTGGGCCAGACATTTTAAGTTGGTCCAATGTTGCGTTTTTGTCATGCAAGAGCATTGTTCTAGATTGGTGAACAAATTATGGTCATTTGATACTTATTGAACAATTTTAATATAAGTGTTAATTTTTCATGTACTATTAATGTAATTTTTTACATTACTAATTAATAAAATATTTAAAATTATTAATATATAACAAAATATTGGTACATTATACAAATATAGTTGCTAGTGATAAAATGACGTGACTAGCGAGATTGACCGTCCCATCCCTTCTTTGCCTCCGTGCCTCCCCACACCATGTGTAAGTAATACGACCAACTCTGCCGTGGGTTTTACTCGTGCTGCCTCTCTCTTTCTTTTTCCCCTGATGTTGTTTTAATAATAATAATAACAGTAATAATAATAATAATACAGTAATTAAAAAAATAGTATTAAAGGTGCCTCGACAGAAAGGAAAAAAAATGAATTAAATAAAAAATTAAATTAAAATTTAATGTTAAAGTTTGAGTCACATATTATTTTATTATTTATTTATTTATTTTCTTTTTTATCTTCTTACTTTCCAAACGAACGCACCCAAGTTTCCCTCTAATTGTTGAGTCCACAGCAAGAAGAAAATAAAATAAATTCTTATAGAATAATACCCCAGACCACTACCAATCTACCATAGGCATGTTGTGTATAGTCTGCCCACAAAATGACGAGCACGACCCACTAAGATGAAAATGCAATAAATATTTTCAGCACGCGTACATCACTCTTTGTGGTGGAGAAAAATATTACTCTAACAATTTTTCAAAATTTTCTTTTACTTGATTTTTTATTGCTTGAATTATATATTTATGTGATTAAATATATAAAATGTGAGCGTAAAATGTTAAATATTTAGTGAGATGCATAAATAAAGTATTAAAAATATATTATCTGCTACTTGTCAACTTTTATTGATAAATTTTTTATTTAATATAATAAATAAAACATATACTACATAACTACCAATTCTTTTTTCTTAGTACTGTAAACTTTAGTTCGATCACACCATCCAGTACTATAGATATATGCGGCATGCACCAATACCATAAATAATCCTTTTCAGTCCAACTGTACCCTTACGTGCCTCAATGGTGTTATTATTATACGTGAAAAATGGGAAGGCACACCAACCAAATTGCCAAAGATCTCCGTTTCACAGGTTTCATATTTTGGAATTGAAAGATTGACCAAGACAATAAAATCAAACCTACGCTGATCTTGACACTCGAGATTTTTGGTGAACAAATTTTTTGCTGAAAATAAAATTAATCAAATGACTGTGGGTGCAAAATTGGCATCTAGAGTAAGAATCAAAATATCTGTAACTTTATTTTTAAAAAATCATATAATATGTCGGAGGTTCAACCGCTAAGGAATAAATATTCATGACTTCATATAAGTGTATATATATATATATATATATATATATATATATATATATATATTCTTGTTTTCTTGGAAGTTTGGAAGGAAGTTCAACCACCTACGACAAATATGCTAAGTCGGTGTTATTTTAAAATGTTTCAAGAAATTCTACATTTTTTTAAAAAATATAATATTTTTTTCTTTTATTCTTAGTTAGACGTATAACTTGGTATAAGATTAATATTCGCGCGCTCATTATATAAGTCTTAAGTCCTTGCTATATCACAAGTAAATTGATCTACTCATGTCTCATAATGCAAAATTTAATTTGCCGACTTAACCACACACGAGATATTTGGAAGGAAATTAAAACAAAGTGATGGAAGAAAATTGATCATTAATTACCTCTCATGAAGCGACTGCACTCCATACCATAACCTGCAAGAAATAATTAATGAAACCGAAGTAAATCACACCTACTAGGAGAGAGAGAGAGAGAGAGAGAGAGCTAGCTAGGGAGAAAGAATTAGAGGAGTGATGAATTCACCATGGCAAAGGAAAACCAGGCCCTTCGGAGAAGAGAAAGGCAACCATTTGCAAGTGAAGAGTTGCACTCCCCTTGAGTTCCTCCTGTATTCCTGATGTTGCAATCTCCATATATATATTACCATAACCAGAAGAATATATATATATATATATATATATATATAGAGAGAGAGAGGAGTGTGTTGTTGAAATTAAGAGAGAGAAAAGGGAGGAGTTAATTACTTCTTGATATTCAAACTCTAAATCCATATCAAAGAGATCGAAGCCAACGCCTTCCACCAACTAGTGATGAATGATGGATCTGTAAATTCACGTAATGGTAGTGATGAAAGTTGTTAATTATAAGTGAAAAGCAACAAGAAGTTACTGCACAGAAATTGAATAGATAGGGGAGAAAGAGAATATCGGAGAAGGGACGGATATATAGAAAAAGAAGGTAGGGTCCTGTTCTTTTGGAAAGACACCGGGAAGGTGTTTCTTATATATACAAATTTTATTGTTTTTTTTCTTCACTCAATAATTTCCGGTACTTTATCCCTCAATTAATGTGTTTTTAGTTTTCTATTAGTATAATGAACTCTCAACGTAATCAATAATTCACATTTACTAACCGAACACGTTATTAAATTAAATTTTTAATGAAATAAATAGTAACTTTTATATATTTTTAAAGAGTTTCACTATTCTATACTGTTAGTAAACAAAAATTTACATTGTCAAAACAATGAAAAATTATCATTAATATAATTTTTAATTTAGTTACAATAAAAATCAATCAATTTAATAAACATAATTATTACTTTTGTTTGTGATTTAATGATAATGTATAATTGTTTATATTTTTTTTTCTTCAGTTGAGAATTAGGAATTAATACTTCGAGATACAAACATTCATTCAAAGGACTAATTTCTTCCAATAAATTTTTTATACATATGAATCTATGATTGAAACTGAATCATTCATCACATAATTAAAAAAACAAGATTATTTGTTAATCATATCACATCATATTCATTATTTTACCGTTAATGTATAACCTTTTTTTTCTTCTTTTAAGTTCCTATATAAATAAATTAATGATTTTGTTGACATAAGCTTTAGGGCTACAATGTTAACATTGTATATAAACTAAATACAAAAAAAGAAAAATTAAATACAGAATAACACATTCAAACATATTAAAGTCAACATTCATTAATAGTATGCTTTATTTGGTAAGAACATTTAACTTGTGCAAAGTTTTACTTGTGTCATTTATTTTTATTAATGATATGGACTGATGAAAGAATTTAATGCTATTGTTAAAGTTAAGAAATTATGTGTAGAAGAGCAGTCGAGGCTCTTTTTTTCACTAAAAAGATGGAAAGAGAAGTAATGAGGTCAGGTGAGCGTTGAACTAAAAGAGCTAATTCCGTATCTGTGGAGAAATTTTCAAATTTCTATCCCTTGTAATAAATTTGGGGAGGCTCCTTGTCGAATGTTCATGAATGTTCATACGTAAATAAATACGTAATACAATTATACATCTAGGTATTTCATACTAAGCCCATCAAAAGTAATTTGTTCGGAGGAGTGATAATAACATTTTCTTTTTTAACACGTTTTCTTAATACACTTTTTATTACTTTTCATCATTTTTAGCAAAGACATTAGTACATTACTAACATTTCTCCATTACTAAATAATATATATATATATATATATATATATATATATATAACTTGCTGGAAAAAAAATAATATTAGTATAACTTCGCGTGTAACTAATATCCAATTCCATTTTATAATATGTACCCATATAATGTACTCGGAACTAGTAAAGTTTATGCGTGATCCATGCTTTTGTATTGATTCGTGTGCCCAAGGAGAAATGATGATATTGCTAAATTGTTTAATTTAAAATGATATCATATAGTTGCGTAATGTTAATGGATTCCACGTGAGAAAGTGTATCATAGGTACAGAAGAAGGATGGGCGTAGATATCTTTACATGCACTTACCCATACTTTTTTCTTACTCAAATATATTTTGAGTTGTTGTAATTAAATATTTTTATTTATTTTTGTTCATGTGTTTTTTTATTTTATTTTTTTAAATATATTTATTTTATTTTTCATCTTATATTTAAAATAGCATTTTAAACAATAAAATAATATTTTAAATAATAAAAAATATTATCTAAAATATTTTAAAATAAAAATAAATAAATAAATTTTACAATAATTAAAACAAAAAATAATTACAAAGAAAAAATATTAAATTATAAGAAAAATCAAATGATTAGAAAAATGTATTTTTGGTCACATTTGGACATAGACAGGACAAACGTTATTTTTAATATTTATTTTTATTTTTTTATCGGCACACATAAAAAGAAGAGAAACATTAGCAAAACTTCATTTGAGACTTTCTCTTAACTAAAATTTGTAATTTTAGAAAATTTTAATTAAAGATAAAAATAATTAGAAGAAAAAAATTAAAAAGTCTATTATTAACACTTTTATTTAAAAAATGTCGGTGACAACCATTTTTTAAAATTTTTACTTCATTATTTAAAAAATGTTATTACATGACCACAGTGACGTTCCATATATGATCAAAAGAAACCAAAAAGTAATGGAAATAACATATTTAGTTGAAAACGTTTAAATGCAACTTTGAATTTTTTATTTTGTTTAAACTTAGCATTTTTAATTTTAAAATAGAAATATTTAATCCATTATTTTAACAAAAAAAATTTTTTTTTTATCAAACTCTCATTTTAACTTACATTTATTTTAATTTAAAAATATAAAAAAATGTTAATATCGACATAAGTCCTTAAAGAAATTATAAAAGTAAAACCTCAATTTAATTCCTGAAATATGATACACTGTCACTTTATATAATTCCTAAAATTAACAAACTTAAAAAGAATCTTCAAATTGTAATGTGTTAATTATTTTAGTGCAAAGTAACATGATTTAGGTTATAATATTAATATATTTAGAGACTAAAAATATAATAAATAATTAAATTTAAAAAGTTAAAACAGTAAAAAAACTTGAATTAAATTATTTACTGTTTTAGAGACGTCCTTTTTTAAAATTATTTCATTCAATCTATTAATGGAAGAGCAAAACAAATTTCAAGAATCAAGTTGGCGATTTAGTCATTTATTAATGCAAAATTACACTTGGATGTCTGCCGGAATATTTGCTGCTTCAAATTCAATCGGCACCAGGCTTGTCTTTAAAAAGTCCTTTGGAGTTATTATCTGTATTTTGTTGAACCAATTACAAAAATTCTTTTAGCAAAAGTTGAAGAATTATATAGCATTTTATATTCCAAATCCAAAAAAATTTGTGGATAGCATTAACCCCCGTTCGAAGTTGCAGATCACCAAACACTCACCTGCTAATCTTCTTTGAGCGGTGGTTGTGGCTTGTTTCTTTGATTAATAGAGATTATCAATTTATAACCTGAGTCACTATTGTTTTCTACGTGACGAAAGTTTATTTATATATAAAAAATAAAAAAACAATCATTATTGAGCTTTTCAAAGTCCTATAGTAGAACTTCATATAATAAAAAACAATCTGTGAACACGTAACTCGTAAGAGAAAAATGAGGTATATCAAAAGGGGTGTGCACTATTATAGTGTCTAGCATGGTTATAAAAAAAATTATTAGTCTATAAAAAATATAACTCTTAAGTGAAGTTGTTTCAAGAATATTTTTTTAATTCTGAGAGTATTTTTTTTAAAATATAATGTAAATATGTTATTTTGAATATTATCAAAAAATGTATTTAGTTAATTATTAAAATTAACTGGAATTATTTTTATATTTTCAAGAATGGTTAAAATATATGTTCAGTTGAGCTATTTTTTCCGGAGAATATACGTTATAATTACTAAAAAAAATTTACAAAAACTCTCGTTACACCTCTTATTTCTTTCACATGTGTTTGACGATTACAATAATTGAAAGATAAAAAAAATTATCTATTAAAAGAAGCATATGAGGCAAATGAAAAATTATCTTTAAATATAGGCATGAAACTGACAATAAATCAAATTACGGAAATATTAATTGGACAAAATAAAATTTGCATGATTGGAAAAAATTTAAGCACATAGCATGAAGTAACAATGAGAGAATAGTGGATAGTAGTTAATAGGTGGGTGTATATGAATGTTTACTCATGAGGAGGTATTCTTGTTTCATGGGAATAATTTTTTCTCGCCTTCTTTGTTGGGACTTGTGAGACTATGTCTTTCCCAAAAACAAAATATACACATTACTCATTCTTTATGACTTCATGATAAATGTAGGATAATTTTTTCCATTCTTATATTCTCAAAAATAACTAAATAATCCATGAAACAAACTTCTCTTAGACAATTTTCACATAACATGAACATTTTATCATAGTTTAAGATAAAGAAAAAAATTTCCAATAACAATCTCGTCTAAAAATTAAGCTATGATTGGCCAAATCATAATAAGCGTGAATCATATAAGTAAAAAGCTAACATTAAATAACAAAAGGAATATATAACACTATTTAAAAAGAAATACATGAGAACATAAGGTTCAAATACAATCTAGTCCCAATAATGGAAAGTTTAGCTACTCATCTCCATGAATAGCATCTAAAAGTAAGGAAAATGGAGAAACAATAGAGGAAAATAGTTGGAGAAGAAGAACTTTAGTAAATAAGGTGTTTTTACAAAATGAGGAAGTGTACCCTGGAATGCATGAAAAAATTTATTTATAAAGACCCAAAAAAAATATACACTTAAGTGATTATCTTTTCAAGACAAAAACTTTAGTCTTATATTGCATTTATGCAACTCTCTTCAAATTCAGCTTAAGCCAAAATTGTTTTGTTAAAAGCAAATTTTTCTTTTCAACTTTTTTTTTCATCTTCTCCAAAAAGGAACTTCAATCTAGCCCTCTAATCCTAATTTAAGCACATTTGAACTAAAGTCTTCACTTAAAACTTTCATTGAACTTTGTTCCAAAAATTTATTATTTGATCCAATTCAAAATTTTTACAAGATAGTCCATCAATAAATCTGCAAAATCTACCAAAATAATAAGTTAAAGAGGACAAACTATAACTTAAAATTTTATATCAAAAAATATAAATAAAATCATAAATAAAAGAAAAGATAAAATAATTATCTAAATTCACATATTTCAGTTAAATATTTTTTCCAATTATCACCAGATGTATCTTTAACGAAAATAACAATAATATTCTCAAGAATGTAAGCACGATGATATGACATTTTTGGTTATTTTAAAAATAATGTTTGGTTAACACCTAAATTTGGTTTTAAAATGCGTGAAAGTGAGACGTGGAGGAAGTTAAAATAATGAATGAAAGTATTACACATATAATGTTATTCTCAAGAGAATAAACTTATCTACCCCTTTTTTAGAATGAAAACATAAGAATGTAATTTTATTTTTTTCGGAGATGAAGGGTGTGTTTAGGATAGTTGGGAAAAATAGATTATTTCAATAATAAACTATAATTAGATTCAATTTTTGTTTGGAGTAAATTTTCCGAAAAGTGATTTAAAAGATAATCATATAAAGTTTTTTTCTTCTATGGAAACAGATGAAATTGAGAAAAATAATATTTTCCACACATGCTAAGTATCTAAAAGCGATAATTTTTTATTAAAATTTATTTTATTTTATTTTTAGATTTTTATATTAACTTTTAATGAAAAACTATCACTTTAGATAGTTAAAATTAACTGTAATATAAAATTGATATTTTATTAAAAACATTTAATATAAAAACGTTACAAATATCATTTAAACCTTGTTTTTAAAGTAATTTAAAATTTAATAAAGTTTATTAAATAGTTTTAGATTTTAATGATTATGGATTAAAAATAAAAAATATTTTTATATTATTATTCAATCACAAATTATTATTTATATTTATAAATTTTTAAAATAATTATCATAAAATTAATAAATTTATCGTAATAAATGGGGTTGTGATTAAATATCTCATCTTCTCATACTCTAATACTACATATTTGTTTGCAAAAATTAAACAACGGTAAAAAATCATTATGATTATTTAATTTTGCAGTCCCTATAAATGTGTAGCACCACATAGTTTTCACTGAAATCTTCCATGTACGAAACCAAAATGACATCCGCTGCGCCGCCTTTTAATTGTTAAGCCATTTCCAGTATGGGCAATTCTCTCTATAAGATATCTCTATCTTGCTTAATATATTAATGATATATTTTTTCTTCATAAAAAATAAGTGTTGCTTTTATAAGACATGTTTTTTAAAATTAATATAACAAATTATAAAAAATAAAAGAGAAAATAATTTGATATGAATTTTATAATTTTACTCTTCTATTTTTTACCACACTCTATTTTACAAGTTTTTTTTTATCACTCTTCTAACATCAAGCAAATTATAATATCTATTTCATAAAATTTATAATATTTTTTCTTTGAAAATATTATAGATTATTTTATTGTTCCACTGAAATAATTCTGACACCCACGAGAGAAATTTATAATTATGTTCAACTTTTACATAATAACTAATTCAATAAATTTTTAAAATAATAAATAAATACTTTTTAATCTTTTAAAAAATTATAACATATAAAAATTGATTGAGATCACTTTATTACGGACCATGGAATAATTTTTCCCGTTTCAGGGATGTGGGTATGAGAGGCAAAAATACGAATACAAAATCTCGATTTATCTGAATCCATTATTTTCCAAAAACTCACCGTCATTATCTATTTTACTTATTTATTATCTAATATTAAAAAATACTTGTTACTTGATCGTGCCTAAGGCTTGCCAATTGCCATAGTTTTCACTCGGTCACTTTATCGCGTCACATGATTTTGTTTTTGCAGTGTGAATCTATCCCAAGTTCCCAACCATCAGGAGCACAATACTAATATAAGAATTGTTTGTACAGATGACGGGTCCCTTTACTAATTAATTCATTACTGTATTTCTACCCCTTTCTAGAAGAAATAAAATGGACAATTTTGTGTTGTTTGACTTTGCATCATTTAGACATAAAAAGGGCAATCACATATCCATCGTCACATCCTAGATACATTTATTGGTTTGAATCATCTAAAATATCCTTAAAAAATTGGTTCAAAACAGATAAATGTATAGTGGAAATACGATAGTATGGAATAGTAGTTAACTAGAGACTTTTATATAATTATATAAATTCTTTACGAGAGTGAATGCTATTTGAGTGAAATAGGATTATTCTTAAAATTAAAATTTCACCTCTAAATTTTTAATATACTTATATATCTAGAATTTAAATTTGATATTATTGATTAAATTAAAATAATCATATATTTATTAATCAACACACTTAGTGATTAATGATTAACTAGCTATCATCAATATTACTTTGGGGAACAAATCATATATGAAAAAAGAGAACCAACTCATGACACGTGAAGATGAACCACTTATCACAATTGAAATTCATCTTTTATAATAAGAACATTTCCTATGGTGGAATGAAGGTAAAGTTGTTTAACTTATTTTTTTGAGTTTTACAACATCATGCAATTTGAGAATTTCAACAAATTTTTTTCTTTAACAGTAAAATAAAAGAGAAAAAGAATACATATTATGAATATTTTTATTTTAAAATAAGTTTATAAAATATACCAATACATTAACCCAAATCTTTTTTTAACTCTTAAATAAAAGAGAAAGAATAGAATATATATTATGAATATTTTTACACTGTAGTATTCGTTAAAGAGTAAAACCTTTTTTGAGACATTTTTATAACACTATTTTTCCTTTTATTTCTTTCCATGACATCATCTATTTGGTGCTTAAAATTACACATATGCAGTGTATATAGGAGTTAAAGAGTGTCACATGTTTATTGTGTATGCAGGGCTCCATGCAGAAAGCACTGGGGAGGGATAGTTCATAGGTCAATGCCGATGAAGTCACGTTTTAAAGTTTAAAATCAACCAAGTCCTTCTCCTTTGTAACGCTTCATTCATGGGTTTTGCACAAGCTTTCCCCGTAACTTATTATATTAATATGCATCCCTCACTCATATGCACCTCTCAGAGGAAACTCTGTGTTTCTACTGCGAAACTCAACGGCGACAATGACCCATTGCTCCTTGCTGCCACTGCTTCTGCTTCTCTTCGTTACCAGGAAACTCTTCGACCAGGCAAATTAACCCATCTCTCCCTCTCATTCCATCCACCCCTTTTAGGAAATGCTGTCTCTTTTAGACATTTCATCGAGCATATTAAGGGTGATGGTGAATAATACATGAGTGTGGTTGAGTTTTCATGCTTCAAAGTACAAAACTATATCTTTATGCAGAGTGATTCAAGAAATGGTAGGTGTAGGGTTATCGTGCTAGACTAGCATTTTATAGCCACCATTCGAAGTAGGTCGTTTTAGTTAACTGACTATATAGGAAAAAGATTGGTGGACACCAAATCCTATTTAACACCTAGATAGAGAAATGTAGGTATGATGGATAATATAATGCGGTAAAAAAAAAGATATATAAAGAGAAATAATAACTATTGATAGTTTTTGATATATATATATATATATATATATATATATATATATATCATTTATTGCTTATATATATTCTCGGCCATTTATCACATTCTTTTAAGCAAAAAAATAAGTTATGCTTTTTAGATGCTGCATTTTGTCATGTCACGTAGTGTACCAGATCAATAGGTCTCATAGTATCACTTTGCCACAACTGCAGAGCCTCTGTTTCTAGACCCATATGCTGGTTGTTTTGTTCCTCATAATACTCCCAAGCATGTGATTCAGGACTTGCATCCCTATTGTCTTGCAACCAAGTTCATCGATGATAAACTGCTTCATACAATGAACCTTATTGACGGACTAAAGCAGGTACTTGCTAAGTGTATGTATGTTTATGAGATTAATTCTATATCATCTTAAATTACTATTTTTCATTTACATTGTAAGTACTATTTTCCTCTTAATTGCAGCTAGTTTTGTTGACTGATGGCATGGACACAAGGCCATACAGACTTCAGCTGCCCACTTCGACCCTAATATATGACATATCCCCACAAAGTGTATTTAAAATTGCAGCTGAGAAGCTTAAAGGTGACATTAGTTTATTTAGTGAACGATGACCTTTTAAGCATATATCATTGTCAAAACTAAATATCATTTAGGCAAAAGTTTATCATAAGGGCAAATGGTATGAGCAAAAGAGTTAGCAAGTACACATGCATGCTAGATGTGCCAAGGAAGAGAAAGATAGCCAGGGAAGTATTTTCAAATGATTATGACATTTGAAGAGAAAGATAGTCAGAGATACAAATTGTTCTATATCTCTGCACAATGTGTTATTTTATATCTCTGTCTATTTGTCTCTCATTACCCTGTAACGGAAAATCTTAGGAAACAATCCAAATCCACTTGGAAATTGTTCTATAGACTGCAATATTATTATTATAATCCAACAAAACCTGGGTACTGCACGGATAAAAGAGTTATACCTCACAAAAAACCTGTAAGGCTTTGTAGCTTGTTTACATAATTTCATCATTTTTCTCCCTGCATTTCCTTTTTATTTCCTTTTATTTTTGTATTGTGTATTTACTAAGATGAATGTATCTAATTGTGTCTTTTTAAAGCTTCAGGTGTTGGGGCTAAGATGCCCAAAGGTTGCATATTCTATCATATTCCACTGGAATCATCTGATGTAGAGCAGGCTATGCAATTTAAGGGCTATAATGGTAGTAGACCAAGTATATGGGCCTTACAGGTGATTAATTATATCATTTTTCTTCCAATTAGTAAACTCTTGAAATCAAAAGCAAAGTTAGTGTTGGGGGAAGAGTGAGTCTTTGCTTGAGAAGTTAGTCATGTGGGTTTATTCCTGCTCAGGGATTTCCAATGATGACACCTGCAAATTTTGAAGAGATTTTGTCAATGATAAGCAGTTTGGCCATGAAGGGATCCCTTTTTGTGGGAGAGCTTCCTGCCTGCGTAGCTGAGACAGACATAGAAATCAAGGTTAGTGTGCAATTAATTTAATTTTTTATCATTAAAATAATTTTCTTCTTCAAGATAAAGAAAGTAAAAATATAATCTTTTCTGGTCCCTTGCACAGTCCAATACAAGGCAATGGATGGATAAACTATTCATGAGCAAGGGATTTCGGGTGGAAATTATCAACTACGAAGGGTTTGCAGAGAGTTGTGGTAAGGATTTTGCATCAGGACACTACAATAATATACTATTTATTGCAGAACAGCTGCTACATTCTGATGATCAGGTGAGGAACTTCCTGTTCAGATTGACATGGTATTGCATAGAATTGTGTACAAAGCATAACCAAGCATTGATATTCTGGCAGATGGAATCATGGAGACGAGAATTTCAAAGGATAGAAAATGAAGGAGATGAAGAAGGTTTTGAAGAGTTATAGAAGAGCATATAAGCTTCACCTCACCCTCATTAGCCTTAGAAAAGGATATCTTTCTATTGCTACAAGGGTCTAAACTTAGTAGCATTGTCCTCTATACAATTGATGGTATGCTTAATGCTTGACTATCTTGAAGGAGTGTTCAGATATGATTTCAAGTGCAATATAATTTAGCTTAGCAGATTCAAATTATTAATAATGAAATATAGTAGTTGGTTGTATTGCACAGCAGTAAGCTTCATCATGAATCATGATCCACAACTGATTGTAAAGTTAGTTGTCCATAGATGAGTCCATGTGCCAGGCCAAAATTGTTTACACCACTGTGAATTATGCACCTTAACCTATAAAAATGTGCTCCCCAGACCCAACTCTTGAATAGAGCAACAGAACGTAACAAAGGGATCTCAGCGTCTCAACTCTCATAAATGATTGAAGCATGTAGGAAAAACCATGTTAAGGTTGAAATCAATGTGCAGTATACACAGCGGGTCACTGCTCATCCCTACAAAGAAGTGGGAAAGACAATAAAAGCGATCCACCAACCAATTAAGAAGCACGGGCATGATCAACAGATAATAACTTGGTGTGAACAACGAAACCTCGTCCTATAAACAAAACGGGAAGAGGTGGAATTCACTCGACCAAAGATCACATGCCAGCACATTACACCTAGAAAAAGACGGGTCAATTTCGAACTCGTGGTTCAAGAACATTTAGCACCCCTCTGGGTACAGGTTCCTGTTAAGAGAACAAGAGAGTAAGAGGCAGACTCGGTGCATGTTTGGTTTAGCTTCAATAACACCTGTTGCTAAATTTTTACAATTTACGGAAAGACGCAGAAGCAACAAATGGGCGTTGATATTAGCGCGGATTAGGTACATCCGACACCAACCCAACAGGGTTAGTATTAAGAATAAATAATAATTTTATTTTTGAATGTGTACAGTGATAAATTCATTCTCGAAAAAATATAAAAATTTAAATTTTAGTTCTTAAAAGTGAAAAAATGTAACAAATTCATTTATATGTTAATTTTCGTTTGTTACAATTAACGAAAGAGCCTACGTGACACATTTAGGAATGAATTTTTCAGTTCTCTACATATTTAAGGACGAAAATGACTATTTATCTAAAATATAATTTAATCTTTATTTTCTCCCTTTTTTTAATCGTTACAAGCATAACATTATAATAAATATTTAAAAAAATAAGAAAGAAATATAAGTTAGAATAAATATAATATTTATTAATAAACATAATCTGTCTATTATTATGCAATTTCTAATGTGATAATACCTTACACAAAATATAAGACTAAAAAAAATGCCCAGCATTAAGTTAATTTATACAAAAAAAATGAAATTTAACTTGATTTTATCAGTACCTAATGTTGTCATAATAGAAATTTCAGAGCAATAAATAGATTATATTTATTAATCAATATTATATTTATTATTATGTTTGTTCTAACTTATGCTTGCTTTTTTATTTTTTAAATGTTTATTGTAATGTTATGCTTGCAACGATTAAAAAATGGAAAAGATGAAGATTAAATTATATCTTGGATAAATAATCTTTTCCGTCCTTGAATGAGTAGAGCGTTAACAAATTCATCCCTTAATGTGTCAAGTAGGCTCTTTCATTAACAATAATGAACAAAAATTAACGGATAAATGAATTTTTGTCGCATTTTTTTCATTTCGATAACTAAAATTTGAATTTTTATTTTTTAAAACAAATTTATTAACCATCTACATATTCAAAATCAGAAATGACTATTTATTGTAATTAACCAAAACAGTGATACACTGACACCTACGCCCGGTTGATTTACCAATTGCCACCGCTGCAACTGATACTAACATTTAATTGTTTCCACTTTTCAATTTAGACCTTCAGTATTATGATTCATTAACTAAGACAATTGTTTTTGGCACAATATCTCAAGAATTTTTCGTGAAAAATAATTCTGCTCGAGTCAAATAAGACTGCTTTTTCTAAGTTAAGACAACACTAGTAAGATGTATTTCCTGCATGGTGAAGTTCTTCTAAAGTAGTTAAAAAAGAGTTTGATTATATGCACTACGATTGCAAATTTATTTTATATAAATCTTTCTCTTTTATTACATCATATTAATGAATACAATAATATGGCTATAGAGGAAATTTCTATTGAATATCTATTAAAGTACACGTGTTTCAAAAAAATATCTAGAAGGTATACTCATTTTAATTAGAATACGCTCAGAGACTAAGAGTATTTAAATAAATTTTAACAATACATTTTTTAAAACAATATTATTTAACATATATTTCATAGGCTTAATTATTATTTTATTCCTTGAATCTGAAGGCATACTTTTTTTAGTGACTAATATGATAAATTAACACTTTATAACAATTTTTAATACTCTCTTACAGAAATTTTTAACA
>PYAF01001667.1:1661936-1677232 GCA_007407185.1 Glycine tomentella | reverse complement strand
TTCAAGAATAAAAAAAAACACACCCTCAAAATTCAAAAGACTAACAATAATTAAACCTCTTTCATATGAATCCATTAAGGGATCAGACCAACATACCAAAAGAATCCTATATAACTTTGTAAGTCTCATAAATTGACTTGTAAGAAGAAAAAATATTATGACATTTCAATTTGGATATTTATAAACTTAAGTAATAGATAACAAAATTTAAAAATCAAAGCATAAATGGCTTATAAGCTAAAACTTAAAAGCCAAGTTAAAGTAAATCTGTAGAAAAGCCTGAGAACTGAGAAGAGGGATAATCTAACAATTGAAATAATGAAATCTGAGAGCATCTACAAAAAGAAAACTGTCAGATAAATTGCATTTTTTTCCACTTCCTTAGGATATTTTATATCAATTAGGGACAAAATTAAAAAATGACATTTTCGTTAGGTGTGAAAATAATAAATAACTCAACCTGACAATGATAATACAAAAGGGGAAACACCCCGACAAAAAAAGAAAAAAAAACAAGACTCTGGGTATTAAATTCTGTTTTCTTCCATTTCTTGCATGCCATAAGCCTCCGTGCCTACTAAATTTGCCGCCGTTACATTTTTTTCTTCAGCTTTTTCCTTTAACCTGACACAGTTTATTGTCTCTCCAAAAGACAGAAAACTGAGAATATTTCTAGAACTGGAAAAGAACCAAAACTCCTGTCAATTAACTTTTTCCTCCCACCTTCGCCTTTTTCATGGTATTGCCAGCATTGCCTTTATTTTTCTTAAACTTACGCTTATCTCCACTCCGTTGCTCTGTTTTTTCATGAGGATTCACTTCTTCGAACTCTATTGGTTTTATAATAACCCCTGGTCTCTTCACCACCTGCACATGGAAGATTACATTTACAAAACAGCTAGAAAAAAATATACATGCATCTTATAGTATTTTTCCTAATAGGATAATTTGGTAAAAAGACAAGGAACCCACTAAAACCTACTAACAGTATCCAATAAACTAAGGTCTTCCCTCCCCCGAAAGAGCAAGGCTGTCTAAATATTATTTTCAATTACTATAAGAAAAAGCAATAGCATGATACTTTTTAACACAAGAAAAATTCAAGGATAGAAAGTTTGTCAATTAAGTGTTACAAAGCACTTACTTCCGGCCGGTTAAGAGGACCAATTGCAGTTGCTGGATTAAATTCAGGTCCGATGGGCACACGCATGCTCTGTTCAAAGACCTCTTTGGAAGTAAAAGGGTATGGCAATGATTTAGTATGTAGTTTCTCAGTCTGCCATATCCAGAAGTTAGTATAAAATTAAAATCAGCTCAATTTACTTGACAGAAAAAGAAAACAAAAATAACACGCAGATAAAATAAGAAGTACAGAACTAGCCAGCAGATACTTAGGAGCAAGTGGCAGTTGGCAACATTATTTGAGCCACAAAACTATAATACTGGAATTAGAGCATGAAGATCTATCGAATAAAAAATTGAAGCAAGAAGAAAACACCAAAAAATAAATACAGGAGTTTTGATCTTTTTGAATAATGAATTAGAGGAGTGAGCAATTTACTACTACTAATAATGATGAGAATATCTATTAATAATATTACTATTATTACAAATCATAATGTGGTTAACTGCCATTCCGAAGTGCAAACACCAATGTTTAAAAACATGCCAATATAGTTGTGTGCATTGAATCAAGTTGATATCTATAATCTGAAAATAATACCAAAGGTTCAAAACCTTGTATGTAATGGCACTGACCTTCTTGTCTATTTTCTCAGATATAATCACATTTTTTAGCTGAGCATCCTTCCTCTTGTTGAGGGCTTCAGCCCTTTTTTTCTGGGCATCTTCATGTTTTTTCAGCATCCAAGATGGTAAACCTTTCTTTTGCTGTACATGTGTCCACTGGCCCCAGCCAGGAAGTAATAGAGGCTTCTCTGGCTCAGGATTTTCTTCGTTGAGGATCTCCAGCTTATCCTTTTCAAAATCATCTTCTACATCATCGCCTGCAAAAGCTTGCCGAATGAGCTCCTCTTGAGAAGGAAGTTCATAAGGTACTTTAGAAACAGAAGACAGAATTCCATCCACCATCTGTCCTTCACTATCTGTGTCACTATCCTCTCCAAATTCATTTTCAGTATCCTAAGACATAAAAGGATAAAAGTATAAGGCTACACCAAAAATGCACTTTATACTCTTAACAAATAGAAAGAGTTCATACTTTTATAGCTTGCTTAACTAGCCCTG
The DNA here is from genome assembly GCA_007407185.1 of Glycine tomentella. Taxonomy (NCBI): domain Eukaryota; kingdom Viridiplantae; phylum Streptophyta; class Magnoliopsida; order Fabales; family Fabaceae; genus Glycine; species Glycine tomentella. The sequence goes on along the minus strand of PYAF01001667.1, from coordinate 1,674,985 downwards.
GAAGTTTTGGAGACTTCTTCATCATTGTTTCTTCATTTTTGTTTTTTGCCTGCTAATCACAAATACATCAGTCCAACAGAACGCCCACTTCAAAAATGGAAGATATTCTTCTTTAATAAAAGAAAAAGATTAAATTTTAAAACAAAACAATATATTAAAAGCATTTGAACCTTTTTCCATGTATCTGACACAAATATGGAAACTTCATATGTAGTTTTTGGCCCAGGATTTTTAATAATCTCATCAATGTTCTGTGAACAAAAAATGCATTAACTGTGTCACAAATCTATCAAGGAAGACATTAACTTGAGATAAAAGTCCAACAATTAAGAATTTCATCACCTTAAAAACTGATTCCTGGTGAGTATCAGTGTCGTCTTGAATTACAACCAAATCCTTGTTTACATCCTTATGCAAAAGGTCGCTTCCCTCATTCTCTATGTTGCCAGTTTTGCTGGTCCCCAAGTCATCCTCACTATCACTGCCATCATAGCAGTTATCTGATTTTACCTTATCAGTGGTATTAGATATCTGGGCTTTAGCTGCTCCAAATACTCTTCTGCCACTGGTAGAAGCAGCTTTTGGATCTTCTGAGCCACCAGAATTCTCCAGCTTCTTCAAGGAATCTTCATATTCTTGGAAAGCAAGGTTAGCTTCTTCAACAGCTGCCTCTTTTCTTTTCTCCAATCCACGCCTCTACATCAGAACAAATCAAGGGAAGACCACAAACCAATAAGAAAAACTCCCAAGCGACAAATTTCAATCTCTGATTGGATACTAAAGAATATATAAAAACAAAAGTAACATAAGCCAAAGATAATAATTCATTTAACAAGATAATAATTCATGTAAAAATAATAGAAGTATTTATCACAGTCTTCTCAGGCTAGGTTACACTAAAATTTCCTTCAGGGAAAAAGGGAAAAGGAAGAAGAAAGCAGGAATGGATATTACCATAAAAGGCAAAGAAAGCAATCCTGATTTGGGAACTTCATCCTCTTCCTCCAACACTTTCATTGTTTTTTCTTTAGCTTTTCCCAAAATCTTGTAATCCCTGTCCTGATCAGAACCAGCAGAGTTGTCATCCTCTTCCTCTTCACTGCTATCTTCACTGCTACTGCTGCTACCCTTCATAGACTTCATTTTTCTAGTCAATTCAGCATGCCTTTGAAGTTGTTCATGTATGGCAGCACGAGTTCCTTCATCTTGGTTATGTAAACCACGCTGGATAATACGCGCAGCCCACGGATTATGGTTTTTGTGTTTCAGAGTCATGCGTTCCTGTATCAAGTTGAGAAGTGAGAGAAGGATTAATGGAAATAATTTTTCCATTTGAATCATGAAGATACAAGATATATCAGTAAACAGCATTTTTTAAGAAAATTTTCTTGAGTTCTTGTTTCTCAGGGATGACGATATACCTCAGCCCTTTGACGCTCTTGTTTCATGGCATATTCTTTAGCAGCTTCAGGGTCCATTTGTATCTGAGAAGCTTCTGCCTTTAATTTATCTTTCTTCAACAAACGATGAAATGTTCTAGACTTGATCTTTTTAATATGCTTTGCCTTCATTTCATGACGAAAAAGAAGGCTCCGCATTTTAGCAATCCGATTTTGCCTATCCTTCTCATCTTCAATAGAGACCTGTCAGACATAAGAAATTACATAAAACAATTGAAAAGCATCACTACAAAACTAATTCCATGCCATATTGCATAAAAAACATGGGTTGAGAAGAAGAATCAGTACACAGACCTTTAAAGATGTAGTCAATGCAAATTTTATTCTTAGACTCCAAAGGCACACAAGGAAACATTGTATGGCACTTAAAGTTAAAATTAAACTGGGATAAATTGAAGGCATCACTCTAGTTGAGACATATATGGTTTGTCTACCTCCATATATATTACTAGAATCATAAAAGTGCTATTTCAGCTTATGTAGTGTGTTTGGCAGGAACCCATTATTACTTTTAGGTAGAAGTAATGCAAGTTTTGGGATCTTTCTTAAATGAATTGATATTCTATTCAGGCGTATTATTAGATTTTCCTACATGGTTCAATAAGAAGGTGAAATAATATGAATATTGAGGGGGGGGGGGGATAAGTTAAGAAGTGAGGACTTATAGTTGAATTTTATGAACATGCCCAATCCAAGTCTCCACTGTAGAGTAAGTGATTGGACTTATGGAACTGAGCTTGATGTTGTTACTTTCTCCCAAATATTCACTGCTAGTATGTATGATTACATATTTCTTTCATTTTGAGGGGCAATTTGGACTTGTGCACCTCCAGCTTATATAAAAATCCAATCTTTTTAAGCACATCACTGAAACAAGTCCGCACCGCCCCTCCAACACAAAAAAAAAAAAAAAAAACAGTTCAGTCCATAAAAAATACCATTTAATTACACCTTCAGACCCTCAATCATGTCAGTTAGGTTGAGTTTACCTTTTTTAAATCTTAATAGGCAGAAGAAAAATCTTGTGGAATGAGGCTTTTGCTGTTGTTGTAATAGGCAAAAGAAAAATCTTATTTGAATCAAATGAATTTCACAACAATATCCAAGCACTTTAATTTAACAAACAAATTCAAGTTTGACTGTCTGAAACTAAGTATGCCAAACCACAACTGATTCAACTTTACCAATGACTAATCAGAACATTGCCAGATTTGTATCATACAACAGACACAAGGACAGCATGGGAATCAGATTCCAAATTCAATGATCAGCTACTATCAGTAATATCAAATTCAATTATCAACTAATATCCATACCTTGTTCATTTCAAGAAGCTTAGAACCATCCTTTTTATGAGCTTCCATAACTTCATCATCATAAACTAGTGCAGCCATTTTTTTCTCAAATTCAGTTCTGGGTTCAAATTCAGAAGCTATTGCTCCTACAGTTGAAAACCCTAGATCTACATTTTCATCAAAGAAAATAGTTGGGGCCTCTCTATTTCTCTGAATAATATGCTGCCACTTAGTGACATCTTTCTTTGATACTTCATATGCTGCCTTCCTCTCTACCTTTGCTTGGACTGCCTTTGAAAGTGGTACATGAATAGTTCTAGCATTCTTCTCAATTTGTTGATATCTCTTCCTAAGTTTTCCATAACCAGACTTTTCACGAAGAGGATTCAGTAGGTCCTCTATGCTAATGCGTCCATCACCATCCACAACATCACGACTAGGATTATATTCGGACTCTGGATACAGCTCTGGTATAACAGTGTCCTTCATTGCCTTCTTTTTCTTATTCTCTGCATCGTGATTAAAATTTTCAAGTGTTATCACGGTTTTGAAAAGAAAATAGAAAGAGATTCTCTCTGGGAACCCTTCGTGCACAAATACTGTTTTGGCATTCTTCCTACATATCACCAAAATTAGAGCAGTAATACACACACACACACTGCTGTGGGGATCATTCATGTACAAAAACTGCTTCAGCATTCTTGAAAAATTAAAGCAAAAATGTGTGTGTGTGTGTGTGTGTAAAGGATTAATTGACACCAAGTGTCAAACTTGACATTTGACAAAAATGACACCTTCTATAAATTTTAATCAATCCAACTGTTGCATAGAATGTTCTCGAGAAAAAAATCTAGGTTTGTAATTTCATATAATTTCAAAATTGATATTTCATTACATTTGAAATGTCAGTTAAAATATAAGTAAATTTCATATAATTCAATAGTTGCATTGATAGAACTTAACATTTGTATAAAGCTGTTAAATTAAAATGTGTCAAGTCAAAAACTATAATGCGATATTAAAAACTACTTCATATGCATCTCTAATCACTAATTATGATTTCCATTCTATACAGAAGAAAATTAGCAGCATGCTTACAAGTCTAAGTTCTAACAAAAATAATGGGCAACACAAAAGTTTAAGAGCAATTTTCATACCTTCAAAAGCCTCACTCGGCATGCCAGTAATTGCTTCTAACATCCTTGCATGCCTTCCATCGTCTTCCTCCCCAGAATCGTCACTTGCAGCATTTTCATTCCTCTTTGTCCCAATGTAATCATCATCCTCACTTTCATCATCAGATTGCACATTCTCGTCCTAAAAGTACAAACGAACACATGAATCACAATTGTCTAGTACGTAGTCATAGATAGAATGGATAAGTAGAAAATTGAAATATATAAATTTAACAATCAAGTGGTACATAATGACCTTACATCTAGATGCTTCAAATGCTGAAAAAAAATAGAACACTAATTTAAGTTTAAATGAAGAGTTTGTATTGCTGGGAAAAAAAAAAAACCTCAATTTCTTGAGCAAGGTCATCGTCGACGGAAGCAAAGTCATAACGCTTGTTTTTCTTGGACTCCTCTTCGGCCCGTTCCTCCTCGTACTCGTAAACGTCATTGTCGTCATCGGAATCGACGCTGTCGAAGGAAGTGGTAGGGTTTAAACGGTCAATATGTTTTCGCAGAGATGAGGGCAAACGAGGGCCTGTTTTCTTCCATTGAGTGTTTGACTTCTTCTTCGGCTTCGGTCTTCGGCGGTTACCTTCGTCCCTCTCCTTCCGCTTCTTTTCGGTCATGTTTGCGGCGGCTTCGTGGTTTCGGTTTCGGAGCAATCACACTTTCCCTGCATTCACTGTCACTGACCTACGACTTTTATAATAATTATGTTAATTTGAGTCTTAGATCTTTCGTTAAGGTTGTTGGTGTGGATAGTATGAGAATGATTCGAGCCGTATGAAGGAAAACTATCACGTACAGTTTGTAGAAAGAAGAACCTCCGCTTGTCGTAGAGCTAACCTCATAGTCAGAAGTTTATGTTACCCGCGACGGAGGTAGAGTAAAACCCTAGTACTACTATTATGTAAAGTTGAATAATTCTGTTCTCAAATTAAAATATTATATTATTTTTTATATACCTTATAATATCAAATATAATTAAAGATTTTTTAAGATCTTTTATATTTTTTTTTATGATAGATCTCATTTTGAGATTGATTTAAGGAGAGAAAAAATAAAAAAATTATTTATTTTTGAAAAATTTACATGTCTTAAGAGATTTTTTACAATAACTTATTCTTTATGTTGGAGATCTCTTCAATTTTTTATTGAAAAATTTAGTGAAAATCAGATCTTGAGCTCAAGATCCTTATTTAAGATCTTGCACTAAAATGCTTTAATAATCTCTAAGGTCGAATAATTCTATGTGGGTCTAATAATCTCTAAGGTCGAATAATTCTCTGGCCCAACTATCGACACCCTTTTTTACTCTTCGCCCTTTCTTTAGTTTTTTAACTTTTTATTATCATGTTATTGATACATAATATCCACCGATTTTGTTTAAGACTAATTTCTGTCAAAACCTGGCTGACCATCTTTAGTTAGTCTCCCCTTCCAATTTTTTTTTTACCTACAAGACTTATTGATTTTTTATACTATTATTGTCTTTTATTATTTCATGTTTGCATTGTCTTCTCTTTACAAATAGTAATTAGACTAATTCCCAATTGAGGTTTATTAAAATTCATCATTCATTTCCACTAATGTATTTTGTGGGAATTAAACCTAGATCATTCCCACAAATTAAGTGTGCGTTTTTAAATATCTATACTTTGTAGCATTTTTTATTATAAGGGATTAGTGACATATTATAGCGCATTTTGTATGTGGAAAATACTTTGTTGGAAGAGATAAAACTTACTTCGATGATTTCTACGTCTTAAAAATTAGTCTCATGATTGTCGACTATGAGAGTAGCTTACTTCCTATAAAAAAAATAATGCATTTTGTGTAAAGAAAAAAGAGAGGTCTCTTTCAAATTTAACAAAATCTTAGAAAATATTTATGCATTTTACTTTTTATAAATATTTTCTTCCCCTCTGTCTCTCACACTCTTTTCATTTGTAAATTGTGATATATTAAAAGTAAATTAAATGTGTTTAAATATATTACGTATGTTTTAAAAAAAAAACAAATAAAAGTCAAGTATCAGGAACTTGGATTCTATTTAATTTCTTCCATTCACATTGGAACTTGGATTTCGTTGGCATATATACATATACACCCAGAATACCAGGACGATGAAAGCCGAGTATCTGGTCCTGCCCATTCTCATTGTTCGTAAAGCACTGAATATGGGGCAAATGTCTCGGTAATCAAACCATCATAGTTGGTCCCTCCAAAAAAAATCATAATTGGTAAATTATTGATGATCACAAAGATTTAATTCTCTAAATATGTATGGTGAAGATTTTGTTGAAAGAAATAAAATGCACTTTAATAAATTCTTCTTGAGAATTAATTTTATGACTTTTAAGTGTAAAATTATCTTCTTTTTTTTTTTAAAAAAAAAGGTGCATAGAAAGAAATATCAAAACATAATTTCGACAAATTCAAGTTCATCTCCCATTGGTTCACAGATCCAAGTGGAGTGAGGGAGTTAGGAAGGTTCTCCTAAATTTTGAACTTAGACGCCTATTGACCACTAATTATACACAAGTGATTAATGTTTTGCTTACAAAGTGGGAGCTATAATGAACAAGTTGTAATGCTGTATAGTAGATAGTAGATACTAAAGAGAGTTGAGTCAAGAAGCACGGCCAGGTTCAGCTCACTAATTCATCACTCAATTACTTGTAAATAATTAATGACTTACGTCTTAACTTTCCTATAGATTCCGTCATCACACTCACGTAATCCTTAGCCTAACCACCACGATTTTGATTCCATCTCCACGTTTTCATTGCCCGATCATCCTTTGTTGCACTTGCACCCTCAAAAAAAATTACTTTTGCTTTGGGATTTTTTCTCAAGTACGTCCTGTTCTAAAAATATCACCTTTTTAATATATTTTAAAACATTATTTATTAATTTTTATTAAAATATTAGTGGATTCAAATCCATAATTTATTTTCTTCTTACTTCCTAAAACCTTTCACCTCCTCTCAACTATTAAATTAACCTTAATAGTTTCTTTATTTTTTTTAAGTATATTCATTTATTTAGGGTTATAGAAATTCACATGAGGGTACATCCCTCAGAAGAAAAAAACCACCTTTGACTTTTTAATCAGTATTTTTAGAATACTAGTTAGCCGGTTATCTATTTATTCTTTCAATATTTAAAACAATGAACATTATTATTTTTTAATTTTATACATTCATCATTGTAAGATAAATGACAGTAAAAAGGTATAAGAAAATTTAAAATAGTTTTTAACACAGACAATGATACTTTCTGTTATAATTTGGCAGTTTCGATTAGTGTGTGTCAATATATATATTTGTTAACTTATAAAAAAAACAATATTGTTATTAATTGATATCTCATTAAAATCCTTAATCAGTTTTTTTTACTTTATAAAAAAATTAATAAGGCCATTTCAATCAAAAAGATTATTTTGTCATTCATCGTGTTAAACACCTATTCGAGCAGGGAAATATCTTCTCTGTTTTTTTCTCCATTTCTTTCATTCTTATGTCATGTTTTATATATATATATATATATATATATATATATATATATATTTTTTGTTATAAGGTTATGAGAATTTTTTTTCAGGTATATTGTAATCTAAAAAATGTTATATCTTCGTGTTTCAAGAAAACTCTATTCTCATGCGGAGGAAAGGGCATATGATATTTCCATGAGAGTGGAAGTTATTTTCTACAATAGTTATCTATTCTCTCAACATTTTACCGTGTTTTTTTTGGTTTTTTAATATAATTACTAAATTTCAATCAACACATGTTCATGGGAATAACATTTATGGGCATAACATTCCCATAAAAGTGATTCTCATAAATGCAAAATTGTACCATAAAACAAACACCCCTTATAATTTTGAAAAAATAAATAATACTCTTCATTTAATGTGTATTATGTCCATTTTATTTGTTATTTTACAATGCTTTAAATAAATCATTTTTGTAAATTCAAAGAGGCCTTATACTATTGTGTCAATCATTTGAATTAGAGTTATAACTTTTTAATCACATGTAAAAACTCTGTTAATATATGTTATAGTTAAATCATACAAGAGATAGAGGAAATATGTTCTGCATTGGTTAATTTAAGATATATGTAATCTCGTCATTATAAATAATTTAGTTATATGTATCTTATCATTAGAAATGAATTGATTATCTATATCTTATTGTTAGAGGACAAGATAATCATTTATATCTTATTATAGATAAGTTTGTCATAAGAAAAAGAATAGATTTATTATTTATTTATACTTTATCATTTGAGATTATGAACTTCTTTGACAAGTATATTAGTTGAATGGATCATTGTAGATTGACTGAAATTGAGATTCTGAGCACTTATTTAAAAGAAATTTATCCCAAATTTAATAACATATTTGTTTCTTTATTCATATCAGCAAATTATCCTTTATAAAAAAAATATCAGCAAATATTCTATGTTTTAAATAAGTATTAAATAACAAAAAAAAAGTATACTATCACAAAAAAAAAATTAATTTTAAAAAGCTAAGAATTCAAATTTATAACAATTTAGAATTGGTTGTCCCATTTGCCATATCTTTTTGAAAACCGTAGCTAGCTTTCCTTAACAACCGGATTAATTTGAAATTATAGATTGATTCGACGTGGGCCCATTCTTAAATTAGTTTCGGCGAATTTGGCAGGTGGCGGCAAAGCATAGGTTCCAGATGAATATTTTTCGTAATTTGACGCGGCTAATATTCTCGCTTAATCATTCACTGACAATTCTATGCGGCTTTTATTATCGAATGGGGATAATTTTTTTTTATTTTTATTAGCAATTTGAAGATAGAATTGAAATAAATTATTAAATAAAAATTAGTCATTATCAATTCTAAGTTAGAAATTATAATTCTTGTTATAACTTTTATTTTTTACTTAATTTTTTTAAATTAAAATCATAAATTTTTTTATTATCTATTGATTTGCCTCGATTTTTGTAACATTACTTAAAAATAGTTTTAAAAAATTGATTTTATGAAAGTTATAAATATATTCTGTTTAACAAAATAAAAAAAAATCGTAACAGAAATCATCACTTCTAAGTTCTAACTCGTATCTTATAATTTAACCTATTTATTAATTTATTTAAATTCTACCCTAAATAATAATAAAAATAAAAGTACCCCCACTCTATAAAAAAGCCACTCTCTGCCTTATAAATAAAGACCCCTTCCTACCACTTCTCCCCACAACTCAAATTCAAGAGAGAGCGAGCACATATATCTTCGAATGTGGGAAGCTTCTTTTTCTGATGTTTTACGTGCCAATATAAATTCCCTTCACTCTTTTTCAGTCAATCACCAATGGCTCGTTCTTTCACTAACGTGAAAATCTTCTCTTCTCTCGTCGTAGACGGATTCTCCAACGCTCTCACTAGGTACCCTAATTGTTTCCTCCACATTTGAATTATTTTTTGTTCTTATGTCATCAATTATGATTATATTTTTAGGTCACCATATTACTCGTCATTTTTGTTGATTACTAATTTGTATTTGTGTACAAAACTTGATTATTATGTTTTTTTTCTTAATTATATAAGACTCTATGAGACTTTATTTAAAGAATACGAATTCAGTTTCATTTGAATTAACATGATTTAATGGTTCTTAAACAGACGCGGGTACGCTGTTGCATCACAAAGTGCAACAAAGGGAGAAGTGGCCTCAATGAGCGGCAAGATGGCACCAAAGTCAGGGGAAGATAACAAAGAGGTTTCTACGTACAAGGTTTCGTGGGTGCCAGATCCAGTCACTGGTTACTACAAACCCGAAAACATTAACGAGATTGACCCTGCGGAATTGCGCGCTATGCTTCTCGGCAAAAAATTCAACAACTAATTTCCACCCAACTAAAGAAATATTGCTTCCATTTAGTTAGTTCAAAATAAATGGGATTCATGGCCACGGAATATTGATTCCGATATGCTCTGTTTTCTACTTCATGAAGAGAAGACCTTGATTCACGTTTGGGGTTTTTTCCTTGTCCATTTATTTGCTTTAGTTAGTTTTAGAAGTCAGTAGAATGACCAACATTAGCAGCTGATCGATTGTAATGTCTTCTAATTCAGATGTTATTGGATATTGATTATATCAAGTTTCATATTTTTCAAATTATTTTCAGTGTGATGGGATTCCAGCTTGCAGTCTTGCGAATTATCATAAACTCGTTAAGTATAGATTATTTATTTGTTTTTGCTGATATCCTTTTTTATGGCTGAGATACGGATAGATTATTTACTCCAAGAGATAAAATACGTAGCCGTCTTTCTAATAAACCCTATTAACCCATTTGACTAAAAAAACCCTATGACTCAGCCAACAAAATAAAACTATGAGAAGGTATAACTATAATGAAGTTAATTTTAAATTACCCGTAATTAGGTACAATACTATAAAACAACGGAACGTGTTGTTAATTCAGAGCGTGCAAATTCAAATTTTATTAAATAATAGCACGATTGTAGTAATTTTTAAATGTCAATTCATAATTTTAATTAATGAGAAAAATTATTGTTGAAATCTAAAGATTTTTTTCTTTTAGATTAAGATACAATTTCTGAAAAGAAGAGCTTTTGAGATAAAAGCAATTACCAAATTTGTAATGAGAATCATTATTCCAAGTGAAGCAGTTAATGTGAAGGAAGTGTTTTTCAAGTTTGTCCATATCTGAAAGGGAATGTTTCTCATTTTTTGTCAAAAAAAAACTTGTGATTAGAAGAGTTTTCTCAAGTTTAATTTATCTAGAAAAAATCGTAATATAATTTAAAATAATGAAATATTTTATGGATGTAATCAAAAGTTGTCAAATCATGTTAAATGTTATTATCTTTCACTTTAGACTCTTATATTTTCTTATTATTAGAACAAAATTTTATATAAATTTCTTACAACACAATACATAATAGATATTGTAAGAATCATAAAAAGTAGCTTAATAAATCTATTTAAGAAATTGATTAATAAATCATTATTAGAGATATTCTCATTTCAAATTAGCAATACCAACTATGATGACGAGATTACAATGTTAACTCAAGATTAATGTGAAGTATGATAATGAGATGTTAAGATCCAATTAAAAGGTATGAAACTTGAGACCCACAATACTAATTGAAAGCATGAGATTTTAACTTGGGATTTATAAGAATTTATAAGATCTTGAGCTCTCCAGCAATTTATGATTGTGGAAATTGGTTTGACCCGTAAACACGATATATCATTTGATTTATCAGCTTTTACATGTTTAAACAAATAACATTAAAACTGAAGAAGAAAAAAGTTAAAAGGCAAATGGCCAGTAACATTAATATTAAATAAATGACATAGTAGACGAAGCGTGCGTGGCAAGTAAGGAGAAGATGAAGTTAACTTTGAGGCATTCAGTCGTTTTCAGTATTGATTATAGATTCTGGCTCGGACGATACAAACCAATAGACCAAATACTATTCGCTAAAAAAAGAATTTGACAGTCATCATAATAGTATAGGGCAGTGACAGCAGGCAAAAATTGCAGTGCAGGGGACATGAGGAGCTGATGTCGTTATCTTTACTTGAAGCCGCCCAAGCAAGAAACAAACCCGGCTACAATAGTTTAATGAGATTCCATTTTCTAACTCATGCATGTCATAAAGCTGCACTTGTCCAAAAAATCAACTAGTACTTCCAAATGGAGAATAAAAAGAAACAAGAAGATCAGAAAATCTGCTATGCCTATTCTTGGTTCAACTTGAATCAATCTGCCACCACAAATTGGGAGTTTTTCATCTGAAGATATAATTTAATTTTAAATTACTGTTTCTTTGAAATATGTAGATATTGTTAAAATAGTCTTGATAAAATATTTGAATTATTATTTTTAATATTGTGTTTAATTTGTTAACATTACTTGTATAAATATATTTCATTCAAAAAGATGTGAAATATAAGTGAATGAATGAAAGAATAAATGAAAAAAGAAATAAATGAAGGAATGAATAATGAATTATTATTTTAATTTATCTCTATTATTTTTAACATATGTTTTCTCACGTGCCAGAAATTAATTGCTAAGATCAATAGTTTTGCTTTTACGTTCGCATTCGATGCATTAATTGAGAATATATTTTCTTGCTTTGTTGGTTGTTTCGTGCCGTGCCTTGATTATTTTCTATTTTCTTCACAAGTAACCGTATTCAGAAGCAATTCTGTTTAAAATCTATGTTATGTTTAGATTTAAATTTGAATAGTATTTTTTATTAATTTCAATATATAGTAACAAATTATAATAAACCAAATGAAGAAGAAAAAACATTGTTACTTCTAAAACAATTATTTTTATAGGTTTTCACAACTTTAACTCTTGATTCAACCGTTATATGCTTATGCCTGATCCGCTAAACCTTTGAACTTTGATATATGCTTATGCCTAAAATATTCGATGCAATCGAATTTTGGTTACGTATCTATGTTTAATTAAATGGCCAAACAATACTTTCGAGTTTCGACTATAATAGTTTTAGCAAATTTTCCCTTGGGGTATGGACGTATGGTTCGACAAGTGCACATGTACTCGTGAGAAATGGAAATCAATTGAGGGACAAATTAACAGGCAGTAGGCACCATTCAATAGAAATAGAATTTAGTAACTCAGTACTCACCTCACCCCATCATACCTAGAAGTTGGGAACGGTTTTTTATCAAATGGAGGAAAAAAAATATAATTACCATTTGAGAATAATTTTTAAAAAAAATAAAAATGATACGACTTCTAATTATAAAACCTTTTACTATTTCTATTTTTTAATTGAAGTTGTAAATTTTTTTAGGACTTACAACATTTTTTTTACTGCATTACACATAAGTCGTAAGTATACTACTTATAACTTTTTTTTTGTTTTTTTGGATTTACGACTTCTAAGTCGTATAACTTTTTTTAAAAAAAAATTGTACTCTATTTGTTTTTTATAATTTATTATTTCTTCATTTTTTTAAATTTGGTTTAATTTTTTTAAAATTATAAAGATTAGTTTAATTTAATTATTTAAAATATAAGTAATTTTAATTTTTTAATTTCATTTAA
>PYAF01001667.1:1609432-1657056 GCA_007407185.1 Glycine tomentella | reverse complement strand
AAAAAAAAAGAAGGAAAACAAGTTAAAAATTATAAATATACTTACGACTTCTGTCATACGACTTTAAAGTGGTAAAAAAATTTATTACTTCAATTAAAAAATTAAAACATAGAAATTAAGTTATATTATTTCTTAATTAAAAGTTAAAAGTTGTAACATATATTATTACTTATCGCTTTTTTTGTCCCAATTCGGTCAAAAAGCCATTTGGAGACTTATATGAAAAGAATTTTTATTTGAACAAACTTAGAGGCCATGTCATGTTTGCACAAATAGTGGACAGGGATGTCCTGAGTGAATAGAGTGATATTCACTCGTATGTAATAACTTAATCATAATTGCCAACCCCGTAAGTTTGAAAAGATTGTGAAACAAACACACAAAGACCACAAGGAAATCATGCGAGTGATCCAAAATGGAATCTTATAGGAAAGGAGAAGTATGAAAAAGCAAAAAAGAAGTGAAAGTAAAACATTCAACATTGACGGCTTTGATAAGGAACAATGATATTTCAGACGCTCTAGGCATTTTATGCATCAATACGTAACTCAGACCTCTATTTTGGATTTTTTTTTTTTAAAGAACAGTATACTATTTATTCATACGAAAACAGATAAAATCAAACTTAAAAGAAGAAATAAGGCGTAACCATTGAAGAGGATGCAGAAAGTTAAAAATTATTTTCCAATATAAATTAATAAATGTAACGTGTTATTTGCGGACAAATAAAAAAGACAGCAAAAAGGCCTGCAAGATGCTTTGCAACAACAGAGCTCACCCTGTTTTCAACCTTTTTCACATTGAGACGACTCATCATGTATGCAGTATGTTATTCCCTCTAATGAAACCCAAAATTACTAAAAGCAAGAGCACGATGCCATATCCGTAGTTATCGTCCATACCGAACTTTAAAACCAGACAAGCTGCATCTACGCCCAACAAGCACTGACCAAGATTTCTTTAAGTTATGAACGAATTATTAATCTCTACAATTTATTGTTGACACATTCGTAAAACAGTATCCTAAGTATTTTTCTGTTCGTCAATCACAATGAATTTAAGGAAAAACTAAACATGTTATTCATGCTTTTTATTTATATACTTTTATACTTTTGTAAGGAAAATCTATTTTTTTTTTTTTCATAGCAAGAAAAATAAAACGAACATTTTCATATTAGTTTATAAGGAAATCCAAACAAGCCAAACTACATATTTTAAAACACTTTTTATATAAGATAATTTCATTAAGAAAAAAATAATCAATAGAGATTAACTCTAATTAAAATGTAAAAGTTTTTAAGATAATCGTGCAAGTAGTTATTAAACTCTTATTACTCACTCTTTCAAATATTTAGATTTTAAAAAATTGAAAGATAATTTATTTTTTTAGAGAAAATATTGTAAATTTAAATAATTTGTTTTGGGATAAAAACTAAATTTCATATAATATTATAGTGTTAAAAAAAATGTTACATGATTTTTGAAGTTTTCTATTTAAATTATAGGAATTTAGAGTATTTTTTTTCTTTCTTAACTTTGAAGTTATGATCCCATTTGTCTCTAGGAAGAGCATTTTGATTCTTAATCTAATAATTTGTTAAGTCCAAATTTTCTATATGGGGTTTGCTTCCTATACCATTTAATTTTTTTTAAATCAAACTTTACCCTTTTACGGATTATCAATCCGTAGTCATACGGATTGCCAATTCGTAAATGTTCAACACAAACGGATGAGGAGAAATTCACGGCGGAAGAGACAAAAATCCGATGAAAGTAACGACGAACAATGAAGCAATAGACAAACCACGACGTTGGGTGCACGAATGGATAATGAAGGTGGAGAAGAAGAGAATGTTAGCAAACAAAAATAGGCAAGAGGAGAAGAAAGAGAAACTGAATGGTGTATGTCCATACTTAACCTTTTTACAAAGGATATTTTTTAAAATTAAATCTACAATGATGGGTGTATGGAAAATATGCGTGGTGTAAGAAGCACTTCCCATTTTCTATTAAGCCTATGTATTTGTTACCTTTTTTCTTTCTTTCGTGAACCCAACCTAGTCATGGGTTTGTTATTCTTACCCGTGTTTTGCTATAAATTAAAGAATGTTAAATAGATATTTATAATATTAGTATACGAGTTATGTTATATTTTTATTTTTCTTTTAAAAATTCTTACTATTTTATAAAAAAAATATTATATAAAACAAATGATTTAAATTTTTTTAGTCATTAAATTTAACATTTTTTATTCTTTATTTTGGATTTTTTTAATCCTTAAAAATTATGTTTTTTTTAGCATGTTTTAAGTAAAAAAATATAACAAACATAATTTTTAAGGATTAAAAATAATTATTTTATTTTGTAAGAAAAAAAGAATCTAAAGACTAAAAATAAAATTTTTTATATGGACAAAAAGTAAAATAAAAATTAAATTAAAAAGACTAAAAAGATATTTGAGTGAAAACAAATATATTTAATGTTTTGAAAATACAAAACAAGTTCGATAAAATAAGAGATTAATAGGAGAATTTAGAATTATTCGAGGAATATCCATATTAATGTTATCAACGTTGTTATCAAAATTCTAGAACCCAGGTACAGTATTGGTTGAAAAAAGTAAAACTTGACGACAAGTCAATGCTGCTTTTGTCTAGTGTGTATCGCAAAACACCACCATAGTCATAATTTACGCAAAGGAAAACAACATGATGATGATGAATAATTAATTAAGGATGAAAAGAAAACATAGTAACAGATAGATCCGAATTAAATCTAAAGAGAAGAAACATCACCGTTTGGATTGAAATAGTTGCAATCGAATCCACACCCACACTGGGGGCTCTCAGAGAAGCTGTCGACGCTGAAGCCAGCAGAGGCAACACCCACCGAGAATTGGAGGTCATCGCCGTCGCGAGTGACTTTCACGATTTTGAGCCACAACACTTCAATCTTCACACTAATACCCTTCAGCTTCGACAACTTGCCCTTGGAGATCACGCCCTTGATTGTGGACTTGTACTTTAGCTCATAAGACTTTATGCTGAAGTAGCATGTTCCATTCAAATACGCTGTGAAGTGCCCGTTTTTTTCGTTTAGCTCATACCCTGTGGCACCTTTTGGAAGAAGCCCCACTGGGAGATCGTATTTCTCAAGCACGTCGTATGCTGACAATTGCTCTTGTTGGCTTAATGATTCTGAAATTGTCACACTCACATTCGCCAGAATCCAAATAAATATGATTGAAGACCTCAACTTCATTTTTCTTAATTTGTTAGCGTATGCTATGGAAAAATGAAAATGGGGAGATTGAACTTTGAAGTGTTAAGATCTGTGGGGAACTAATATTCAACTAAACTCGTAAACCAATAAAGAAAGTGAAATTATATAACTCTTAAGTTCAATAGGAACTAGGAAGTATTTGCTTGAGTGCTTGACTATTTCCATTGGAAACTTTTTGTCCCTACATAATAATGTTAATATTCTAATAATGCGTGCAACTCGCGTAGCACGTGCAGACCTTTTTAAAGTCCATGTTTTTGCTAAAATGGATTGGAATATGCTACAAGAGAAGGGGCGAGCATTGAGCTCACATGTGGCCAAGGAAGATATTTTGATCCGATATTTTTTATACCTCATATTTTGTTAAATATAATGTAAGAATTATAAATGTGTGGAGTATTGTTAGAAGGAAAAAAGCACATAAAAATATGGATAAAAGAATAGAACACAAACAAACAATATCACAATAGAAATAAGAATAGACAAGTGTTTCAAGACCCCTTTTTACATTCACAACATCTTAACAAATAATTCACTATCTCAATAAAATTACAATTTTTCCAGACAAATTTAAAAAATCCTCCTCAAATAGTTTATCATCCTACAAACCACAATCTCTTATTTAAAAGTTACAAAGAATTATAAATACTCTCACTCATAAAAGGCCCTCACATATTTTTGAATTCACATCTAGTACTTGGTACATGACCCCCTCTCTAGTAGTCTAGGATGAGGTGATTCTTTTCTTCTCAAAAACTTCTATTTAGAGCATCTCTAACCCAAAATCTTTTTTTGTATTTACTTTTTATACATCTTTACTCCATCATTATATATCATTCATTTTTACAATTTAAACATCTCTGCTCTCCAATTCATCAACTTAAAAAATTATACTGAATAAATTCCTTCAACAATCCCACATTCTTACATTTAATCACATTAATTTCTATAAATTTTGTTATACTATAGTTGGAGCCAAAAAAAAGATATCAGAACCCGTGCTTATTTAAGCACCTGATACGATACCTAAGGGGTGTGCTTCATAAGCACAAGCTCCAATGAGAAAGTCTTATAGCACTTAAACAAGAAAAGTCCCTCCATTTGACATGACATTAGGCTATATCCATCGGCAACCTTTACAGATAACGCTCTTATTAAGATAAGCTCTGTGCTTATTTTTTGGCTGTTGCTTCCTGTATCTTTTCAGAATGTTTTTTTTTTTTTTTTCTCTTTCGGATTGAACATTTGGGAAGTTGAAAGGTGTAACTAATCCAGAATGTATAAGGCCAGTCCGAAAGCCAAAAACAAGTGCAAGAAGCAATTTTTGAGTGCTGGAAAGCAACGGCCTTATCTTTTTCAACCATAGGCTTAGCTTGTTAAGCACTAGTACCGACTACCGATTGATTATCATATTATCAGCATATTTAGATAAATTTTTTAGAAGCATTTATGTAAGAAGAAAAAAAATGAAATGAGTTTTTTTATAAGTAAAAATAAAATTTTTATTAGCTAATTTTTAGAAACTCACCGATATAACTTCTCTAAAAGATGAGATGATATCTACAAATAAACTAATGAAAAACTCATTTTAACTTATGAAAAAATTCATTTTATTTTTTTCTATTTATTTTCTTCTTCTAAAAGTACTTTTAGAGAAACTTACATCCACACAGTGTCTAACCAAAAGTTTGTTTGATATTAAAAGTTTAGTTATGAAATGCTATTTCGATGGCAGAAGAGGTTTGGAATAAAAATGTATTTTGTTAGAAAATTTTCAAGACGGGAATTATTTATTTTTCTTTATATAATCTGTTTCTGTTTGAGATGAGGTGCCGAAAGGAAATCCGCGACAAAGTGCATCCTATGAAGAAATTGTCATCAATCGTGCAAATTGAAACTGAATTCATCAAGCAAATTACATAAGAATATATGAAGAATACGTCTAAGAAGCGTACTCTCCAAATTTTACAACAAAACAAACATTGAACAACCAATTTAATTTTTTCGTTTACAAGGGAAAAAAGGGTTATAGATAGAACGGTTCTAGACGAAGAATTGCTACTAAAAATAAACTTTCCCATTCAACTTAGTCTCAAGGAGAAATTAAGATACTTATGGTGAATTATAGCATGAAGACAGTGAAATTGTTTCCTTCAATAGGGAAATGCCCTCACAGCCGTTTGATAATAATTTTGAATAAATCATCAATTTGGTGCCGAGAGTATTATCTTTTTTCCTAAATAGTCCTTAAAGTAATAATTAAAAAAGTGATCTTTAAAGTATGAAATATCCACCAATTTAATCTCTAAATTGATAATTTTACTAATATCGAGAGACTAATTTTAAGGATTTCTCAATAATCAAGAAACTATGTAGCATAATTTCTAATACTTAAAGAATTGCTTGTAGTAAAAAAAAAAAATACTTAAGAGATTATTTAGGAGAGAGCAATACTTTAATGATAAAATTGGTGGTTTATTGTATCATTTAAAAAAGCCAACCATCGAGAAGTATGGTATGTGCAACCTGTACTTGGCTATATCAACTCAAGTTTTAATATTTATTCGATGGGGTCTACTTTTGACACAATTTATAGTTTTAGCCAATTTAAAATAATATATTGTGTTATTAGATTTTATATATCTAATTTAAGCTTAACTGTAGACATTTATATCAAATCTATCATTTTTAATCTCTTTATAAATTACGCAGCAGCACAACAAGATGGCAGTTGAACACATAATGAAAAGACAGATGGTAAATCAAAATCATTATAGGTGCCACTTTGCTTAAAAATAGCCTTGAACACAGCACAGACACGGGAGTGCAACTAACTCAACAACAAAGACAAGATAGCAGAGAAAATCTTGAAACAGTTGCCCCCCTAGTTTGCAATTAGTGTATGCTTCAATTTTGACTAGAGGAGTGAGTGACACGTCAAGGTGCTGCCATCTTTATGAGAAATTTTATGGTTTATTGGATGATTAAGGGCTCGGTACAATAAGGTGAGCTGCATACTGCAATATGGCTCGGCTGGCAATTAGTGTCCTGTATATTCAATCGTGTCTTGTGCAGATAATATTTAATACAATATGCAATGGTTTAATTAATAGATACTTTGCAAGCAATTTCTGTTTGCATCGCATTACAACCTCAATCGCAAATTGGGTTTCAGTTTGGCTTGGGATTGATTTTGTTCAACAGCTCAAGAGCTTCTCTAATTCCAGTTAGCTCAAGGATTTCTATATAATATTTATATTATGCGTTGTGTTTATTGTTTTATTTTCAAAATTGGTGTCTTCATACGATCCTGAGTAAAAACCTACCATCGTGACAAGAAGATTGAAAAAGTAACCTCATTTCAATTTCACAACTTAAGGACTAAGGCTATCAATCATGTTTTATAAAGCTCAGTTTGGATCAATGTCTCTTTAATAATCTCAACCCTCATCTATCATTGGTCAAATTTGAAGAAGCAATAGGTTAGAACATGATAAATTTTTCATTTTTCTGATAAAAAAGGTTTACAAATAAACAATGTGGTACAATACAGGGCTAAGGCTGATTATCTAAGACACAAATGTCAAGGAAATGATTATGATATTTCGATAAATCAAAGGTAATTTAACCGGAGTTCTAGCCTTCTGGACCTAGATCAATGAAAGTTGAATGAACATCAGCAGCTACTCAGGAACAGCAAGCATCATGTTACACAATAAAGACATTTTAGCAAACAGGAGGGATTTAGTTCAAAACAGATACAATAAAATGATATGAAAGTATTTAAATCAAATCCAAAAAACAAGAGCATAAGAATTATACATTTCAAACAAATATTTTGGAAAATCTTAAAATGCATTTGGAACACAGTGACAGCCTGGCCTAAACCAAATAATTTTATCGACAACTCACTATTAAATATTCATAATCAAAATGGAACCAGAGACAAAACAAAAATAAAACAAGAGAAAGTACCTTACATACGGCTATAAGCTTAATCAACTAACATCCCTAAGTCTTTTTATCAATGTATCCAATGATTTCCTTTTGGGATTCTGCCTCGCCCCACGACTACCAAAGGTTCCAAAGAGCCGATCGGAAGGATCCCTCAACTTCTCTGAAACAATCACTACTTTCTTGTGGTCCAAAGTATTGTAACTCCTCTCCCTGATCACTGGATTCAAGAAGTTCTCTGGATGATTGCTTAACAGCAAATTAATCAGTTGCTTTGAGCTGGCAAGTGATGCTCTCAGAACATCAACATCCCCATCAGAGAAAAGGGAGGCCTGATTATCAGCAAATGATTCTAAGAGCCGGATGTCAACTTCAATTCCAGTAATAGCATTCACATTAAACCTCTTAACAGAATCACTAACTAAAGTCCCAACTATCTTCTCCGATATGTGAGCAAAAACTTCCTGTAATACTCTTTTAAGGACTTGAGAAGGCAATATCTGTTGAGCAGTTGAAACCAAAATTTCCAAATAAATTATGACCTCGTTTACATATTCATTTCCACTCTGAGGTGCCTCGTCACCCATCCAATTTACATTCTCGATCAACGTCATAAATCCATCAACTTTGGCTTTGAGTAGCCCAGAGAGCATCTCTTCAGCAGCATCACGAGCTTTTCTTAGAGGGAAGTTCCTTCTGCTTCTCTCCACCATTCTCAAGGGAACACCTGAAAGCTGTGCAGCATGGCGAAAGAAGAAATCACAAGCACGCTCCAAGACAGCCATATTTGCTGCCATTTGCATTGCCTGGGAAACCCCATTAATTGATGTATTGATAAGCTTCACTAAAGCTTCATCCAAAACCTCACACAAAAGCCTGTCTAAATACTTCTTAACAACATCATAGAACTCAAGCTGCCCTCCATATGACATGAAACTCACAGAATCCTCAATGAAGGACCGCACAATCCTACAACAATCTGGCACAGTGGACGAAAATGGCGCCACATAGGGAAAAGCCGGTATGATATCCGAAGTCTGTATCTGGAAAGAAAGCACATTCATTGAATACTCATACTCCTTCTTCATCAACATCTGCTCAAATTTATCAGCCGCAACTGCCTCCGCAATCAGCTTCCTACAGTCAGACAAAAGCAGCTCATGGTACTTATCCCTATGTTTGCTCAAAACATCAAGCAACGCATCAATGGGATACCCATATCTCCGCAGCGTCACTCCTAACAGACTCACATAATCCTTAATAAGCAATAAATGATTGGCAGTTTGCATTCTAGAGAACTGATCCTCCAACACAGAACACATTTTACTAACAGCAATATCCCAAAGGTTCTCAACTTCCATTTTCGAAATCAACCCACCCCCGGTCCTCAAAACACGATCCTCCACCACGAAGAACCCTGCAATCTGCGCAAAGAACGTTTGATGCGACTCCAGAAAAGGAGTCATCGACGAAACCTGAAAATCCGAAGTCAACTGAAGCTTCCTGTTCTCGAAATAATACTGCTTAAACCGATCCTCTAATCCTAATGTCTGGTGAATATGATATGCTCTACACAGAGAAGTCAAATCAAACCCGGCGGCTCCACCGCCGTCTTCTCCGATCCCGCCGGCGATGATTCCATCTTCATCCTCTTCCTCCAATGCATAAATACAGTCCCTCACGCTGAGCCTACTCTGTTCCTCCGCTTGGCGCTGCTTAATTCTTAGGTCCTCTTCTCTCTGCCTCGCCGCCGAGGCTTGACCTATCGCCAATTGACCTAAATTGCGACTCACGACACGGATCTCCACCAACCAGTCACCGAACTCCTTGTTCACCTTCCTCTCGATGTAGGACCGAATCTCCGGAATCTTCTTTTCCAGCATCCGCCTCAGCGTGGACGACGCCGTTTGGTCCAAGTACTCGCGCTCGATCGCGTCGACACACTTGAGCGCCATGTAGAAGTTGTCGTCGGCAAGGTGGCGGTTGGCGCGTGTGCAGACCTCCATGAGCTTGACGCACGTGCGGACGGAGTCGATGGCGAGGTTGACGTTCTTGGAGACGTTGCGCGTCTCGACGAAGGCGTCGAGGGAGGATAGGAGAGGCCGCGCGACGTGCTGGAGGCGGGAGTTGGAGTCGGAGAGGGAGGACTTGAGCGAATCGACGTCGGAAAGGAGGGATCGGAGGTCGTCGACGGCGAGGATGAAGTCCTGGTAGTGAGCCTTGCACACCTCTTCGATCTCCGACTCCTTCGACCGAGCAAAGTGGCGGAGGTGGTGGTGGAGCGTTTCCGGCTTGCCGGAGGTGAAGGCCTTGCGGATGAACGGGCCTAGGTCCTCGTTGTTGCAGATGGCAGAGGAGAGTAGGAGCTGGTCAAGTTTGTCGGCAGAGTCATCGCCGTTCGCCGGAACAACTTTCCGGCGCGGAGGTTTGGAGGAGAGCATCGTCGTCGATACGCGCCCGTCCTGGAGGAGGAAATTTAGCTATTCAGAAAATTTTCAAACACGCCATCAGAGTCGTCGGAAGTCTATAGTTTTGGGTATTGCATAATCTTCTCGGGGTATTTTGGTAATTTAATAGAAAACGAAAAATCTTGATAACAGACTTCATATATGAATGTTTTTTTTTTTTCGACAGAGTATATGAATGATTATTGAACAATAAAAAGTCACTTTACACATTGTAGAACTACCTGTGGTGGGTGCATCAACTATAACAACATAAAGATATAATTCTAACTTGCCTATGTTTTGGTATTGGGAGAAAACTAACTTGCCTCTGGTTTGATATTCTTTGTATGCGATAATTATGTTGAATAACTTGACAAATGATTGACCCGGTAATAAAAGCTAGACCAACGAAAGACAGAGACAACTTTCAAAATGCTACTATTGAACAAAATATTAGTCAAAGGATTAGGGAGTAATTCTAATATGTCGAAATGCCACAGTTGCAAATTCGCTACTACCACAAGCGATCTATGTTGGCTTAGTTGGCATTCCATAGTTGGTCAACCTAATTCGCTCCCCTCAATAGTGAATTAGGTAGTAAGTTCGCTTGCCTTCATGGCGAAATATGTAACATATTTTGCAAGTTGGTATTGCAAAATATTAGCAAGCTGGTACTGCGAAATATGTAACATATTTTGCACCCTCCCTTAGCAAATTTAGTCCTCATTCATCCTATAATACCCCCTCAGCTTCATAGATCTTATGTTCGAAAAACATTAGCATTGGCAATAGAAAATTGTATTATGTTTATATTTGGTTTTACATCAGTCCACATATATTGTATTATTTTACTTTCTGATTTTTGAAGCTGAAATAGTTTGCGAGAAGGAAATAGATCATCAATTTATAAAAAATATATACAAAATTAAAAACTAACCTAAAATAAGAGGCAAATGCTGAACAAATGAAAAACAACTAAAAATAAATAAATTACAAATATACACAAATATAAATTACCAATTTATAAAAATATACACAAAAAAAATTAAATTAAAAACATACACAAATATAAATTACCAATTTATAAAAATTTTACATAGAAAAAATAAAAACTAACCTCACAGAATAGCAAATCCAAAACTACATAAATAAAAAATATATTTAAAATCAAATAAAAATAACCAATTCATTAAAAATATAAATAAAAAAAAAACTTACCTGAACGTAGATGAAGAAGTTGGGAGGGGTGAGTGCAAATGAAAGTGACCAAGGCGCCATGTCCTGCCACGTACGCAGCTCCCTGCAACAGCCAATTATGCCGTGCCACATAAGCCGCTAGCCAGCCCAACGAATTCGCCTATCTCGCAGAGAACGCCAGCGAATTATGCCTTGTCATCAGCCTCCCCCCATAGCCAATGGGAACACGCCACGTAATTCGCGTTTAGTGGTAGCGAATTTACCTGCGTGGCATTTTGACAAAACTTATATGTCACCTGGCACTTTGGCATATTTTCCTGCCATGTGTGGCATTTTGACGAAAGTTCCCGAAAGATAAACATAGCTTCCATTTTTCTCATTTAAGATCTCACAAAAAAAAAATCCTTACTTTCCAGAACAAGATAAGGTTTAGAATCCAATGAATGTTTTGTCTGAATGTTGTGTATAGTTAAATTTATTTATTAAAATTAATTGATAAACCATTTTATTAATAGTCTTATTATACTATAAAAAATAGTCTTATTATGAAATCAAATAATAAGAATTATGAATATCCGGTTTGTTTATTATTCTTTTTTTCTTTCGTGGTATTTATTATTATTTTTTAGTCTCCTTATTTCTTATTTCCATCTCGGATGTATAATCACACCAATGACACCATTGTTGAGTTAATACACATGTGGCGTTCCTCAAAGTAATAATCAAATGTATCAATGACAGATGATTGAATCTAGTGTGTCATGACTCACGAGTGATGATGGTTCATGAGCCAGCTTAGTGAGCTAACAATGTATTTGATCAACGTCCTTATCCTTACGATGCAATGAGAAGAATTCCGCGTGAGTTTGGGTAAGAAATATTTGTTTTGAAAAATAATTTTAGTATTTTTTTTTATATTCATCTTGATTAAAAAAATGCTAGATGCACTGGTGGATGTTCCAGGTATTGTTACAAGGTGGATATCAATCTATTGTAATATGTTGATGGCCCAGCTTTCATTTGGTGAGTACTGAGTAATATTGTCATCATGAAGAGCATACTTTAAACTTTCCTTTGAACTAAAAGTGATTTCTTTGAAAATAAATTTGGAGGTGTGAGGTGGAATTATTAGTTGTTGAGAGGTATCTAGATACGTGGAACTCTAGATTATATATTTTGTCTTATATCTATCTTAATATTTTGATTGGTGTAACTCTTAAGAGAGAAAAAAAATATAAAAATCGATTATAAATAAATTCAACAAGAAGCTAAAGGTGATAGTTATTGTCTCTAACTATTAGAATTTGTTTTATTGTGAGTAAAGTTTATCTTATATTTTTAATATTTTTTTTCATTGTTTTATTTATCTTTTTTCAAAATGTCAAAGATGATTGAGAAAGGTGAAGGATATTCAAAGAATATTTTATGAAGAGGTAAAGAGTGTAGAAAAAGTTAATTGCAAAAGTTGGGAGAAAGTTTGTAGTCCAAAGGAACATGATAAATTGGAAATTAAAGACATTAGCACCTTTAATGATGATTTGTTGGTTAAATGAAAATGAATTTTATTCTTAAAAAAAAAAATCTTTAGAGCCAATTAGTGGAATCAAAGTATGGTGGATAAAACGATTTAATTGGTGAGCAAGTGCAAGTTAATGTCTCAACATGGTGGAGAAATGCTTGATTAGTATGTGAAGATTTGAACAACACAAAATGGTAGTGAAAGGTAGGGATTGACAGAATTTTAGATTTTAGATTGATGGGTGGTTGGAGGAGGCAAACTTAGCTACTTCATATCCTTTGTTATTTTAAAATTATAAGCAACAATAAGGAGTGTTAGTAAATATGGGAAGTGGGAAAGAGATGTGTGGCATTGGGACTTTTAATGGAGAAGAAAATGGTTTGAGTGAGAAAGATCTATCAATCTATGGTTGAAGAAGTTAAGAATAAGTTGGTAAGCATAATAGTTCAGAGTTTAAGAATACTTGGGTTTGAAGGTGAGATTATAAAGATATTTTCTCTAAATTGAACCTAAAAAACGCAACATGAGTATAAGTGGGGGTCCCAACACAATGAGGTGTTTGACAGCATGGGCGGACGAATTGGGGGGCAGTGCCCCCCTTAAATTCTCAAGAATAGAAATTTTTTTATAATAATAAAATAAAGTAAAATAAAAAAATAATTTAAATGTTTGTACAAGAGAAAAAATTTAAAAGCATAGAAAAAGAATAATAAAAAAGATGAAAAATAAGAAAGGAGTGAGTGTGGATATGTATATTTGTAATTTTTATGATTACAGTGGTTACACTCTTGTTACTTTTGAGCACCTATCATATGCTAATTTTGTTAATTTTTTCTCTTTTAAATTGTACATTTTTCATACTTTTATTATAATAATTTGTTTTTTTAATTTTTTTCACAAAAAAAATTTTGGAGGCACCGCTTTTGAACCGCCGCTATTATTGCCCCCCTTATTTTTTTTCCTGAATCTGCCCCTGTTTGACAGGCTATCGAAGATGAAAATTTATCCGAAGGTTGCTTTTTAGGAGAGATGGTTGGGCTTTGAATGTAAGAGATGAATAACCTATTGTATCCTATTTTCTCTTCCTTAATAAAAAAGTTGGCGGTTACTTGCTGGATTTTGTGGAAAACCCGGAATGCGCAGGTCTTGAACAACATAGTGTGGGAAGACCGGTTCGTTCTGAGTCAGATATGGAATCTTCAATCAATCATCAACAAAGTCTTCCCGTTGAAACACAAGTTTGTGCGGGAAATCCAAGTTCGCCTTTATGCAGAGATGATGGCTATTTACCATGAGATCAACCTGGCGTGGCTGCATAATGTCATCTCTGTATCTGATTCGAAGGTGGCACCTCAACTCATCAAATCTCTCATTCCATCTTCTCTCTTACAATCCATGCAGTGGGAAGGGAATAGATTTGCTAACAACAATGCTATAACACAGCCATGGAAATAAAAATGTTAGGCATCAAACCATCAACAATAAAGAATTTGTGATTTTTTTTTATTTTTTATTTTACTTTAAAGTTATAGATATATAATTTTAAATTGTTTATTCAATAATATATTAAATAAGTAAGGATACGAGACCTGGTGGTCCGTGATTAACCACACTATGTCACTAACTCCTATTTTATACATTTTTTCAAATAAATAAATTAATTAATAATTATATGAAAATTCATTTCTGTTTGCCATCACGACTATTTTTTTATGAGTACCTATTAGGTTTAGGTTTAATTATATGCTTGAATGAAAAACAATATATAAAACATTTATATTCGATAAGAAAGATGAAGTGTTGCGGCAAAATCTGTCTACATATGACAAAATTATATTATATATACACACATATTTTATTGATAATTAAATATTTGATAATTGATTTTTCATACATTTTGTTAATAATTTAATTAACAGAAAAGTATAAAATGAAATAAGCAATAACTAATATGATAACAAAGACGATAAAACATCAATGTATAAAAAATAGTATAAAAATTGAATTTAATTGTATAAATGGCATTTCTCAAAAAAATACCGTTCGTAACTGTACCAAAAAAAAAAAACTCTTCATAAGCACTGTTGGGTTCGTTTCACTAAAAGGGCCGTGGATGTGACCCGAGTTGAGTTCGTTTTTTTTATTTCCTGGATACTAGAAGGGGGCTAAAAGCCCGAGTCCGGTTTTTAATTGGGGGAAAAATTGTCAAATAAATTGATCTAACCCTAAACAAAACCCTAGCATACTTTTTTCTCGCTTGGGGCAGCTTCAGCAGCAGCGGCAAGCAACTCCATCCGCAATGGTATGTTTCTCTTCAACGGCGTCACTCATCCTTCAAGAATTGTTTAGTTTGATCTGACTGTGTTTTGAACTGAATTGCAGGGAATAGATTTGAAGGCAGGAGGTAAGTCCAAGAAGACCAAGCGTACCGCCCCCAAATCCGATGATATCTACCTCAAGCTCCTCGTCAAGGTACCTTTTCTTCTACTCTCGCGCATCACTGTCAATGAATGAATGAGGGATTTGTATTTTACATATTCGTTTTATTTTCAGCTGTACCGTTTTCTTGTTCGGAGGACTGGTAGTAACTTCAATGCCGTCGTCCTCAAACGCCTTTTCATGAGCAAGGTCAACAAGCCCCCGCTATCCCTCTCTAGATTGATCCGTTACACCAAGGGAAAGGTACCTACCTATCTCTTTACTTCAATATCATTAATTTTTGGCATTTGAAATGATAATGAAATTAATCGTTGATGTGTTTGCTTTGGATTTAATTCATTAGGAGGATAAGATAGCTGTGGTTGTCGGGGCCGTGACTGATGACATTAGGGTTTATGAAGTCCCTGCTCTGAAGGTAACTGCCCTGAGGTTCACTGAAACTGCCAGAGCTAGAATTGAGAAGGCTGGTGGGGAATGCCTCACCTTTGATCAACTGGCTCTTAGAGCTCCACTCGGCCAGAACACGGTATGTTTTTAATGCTTAACTTATGAGTTATTATTGTTTTGTCAAAAATTGCTCCGCTTTTTGTAGTTGGGACACATTGCTCTTGTGAATAAAACATAACAGTCGTTCTGATTATCGAACTTTATCTTACTATATGTTATAATCTTGCTGTAAAGGTTATTGGCCTTTAGCTTTGGCTGTTTTTTGTCTGATCAACTAGCAAATCGTGCGTTTTATTGTCTCCGGCAAGTTATTCTTCCTCGGTATAACCCTGTGTGCACTTCACCCTTGTGATGAGTTACTTTGTGAAAGTGAAAATCATATGGAATCTAGAATTTTTTGTCTTCATCTTGTTCATGTGGAGGACAAGGATGATGCAAAATTTCGTGTCAGTGAATGCTCATATATTTTCATGCCAAAACTGTTCTATCTTCTGTTTCAAACTTGCAATTTGGTTCATCCACTTTCATGCCATTCTAGTGTTGTAATTGTAACTGTAGATCAACTTAGTTAATTGTTGTTTGTGGGTCTAGTTGTCTTGCTATTCTCCGTTGTTGTGGGAGGAAGAAAAAAATAATGCAAGGTTTGCTTTTTACCTGCTGTAGTGGAAGTGTTAAAAAATGATGTGTCTCTAAAGCATGACCTTTGTTTTGGAATGATGTTTCAGGTTCTTCTTAGAGGTCCCAAGAATGCCCGTGAGGCTGTCAAGCACTTTGGACCAGCTCCTGGTGTGCCCCATAGCCACACCAAGCCCTATGTCCGTGCAAAGGGAAGGAAATTTGAGCGGGCTAGAGGAAAAAGGAATAGCAGAGGCTTTAGAGTTTGAGTTCTGGAGCTCAAACATGCAGGAGTTTTCATTTTACCATATGATCATCATGTATTGTTTTCTTGTGTTTTGCAACAATTTGTTAATTTTAGTTTTTATTTTTCCTTCTCTGAGGGAAAAAATTGAAACGCTTTCCCCGAACAATTTTGTTCTTGCACACTTTTGAGAGGATTAATGAGTAGCTATTGTTCTACTTAAGTCGTGATTTTGGCAAGTTTTCTTCAATATTTTTTCATTTTTAATGCCTAGATATTAGTCTGTTTTGCAAATTGCAATGGTTTTCCATGACAAACCTCAAACAGGTAGGAATAACGGAACCTAAAACCTATTGATATTTAAAAATTTATTTTGTCTGATTCAGTTAAGCAGCATGGTTGCTTCTTAAGAACGGTATTTGTAGAAATGAAATAAGAAATAATAAAGTAAAATTTTATGAGTACACTTTTTGGGTATCTTTATGTAGTATTTAGTGGGATATGAGGGTGGAAAAGCATTGGTATAGTGATGCCTTTGGAAGGTTTCTTTGGGTTACATGTACATAGTAATTGTACAACCTGTACAAGTTCATGTCTATCTTTTTATATATGTAATGCATATTTGCCTTCCAAAAATAAATAAATAAAATAGTGGCAAATTTATTTATTTAGTTGCTTGTTATATCTACAAAACATAGCATGGTCAATCAAGTCAGTTTTCGTTCGGTTTGTTTCTGTGCGTCAAATTGAAATTACGACTTACGAGATATCAACCCCAACTATTTTCCTATCGTTTTTTTCTGCATTGTTGTCATTTTCAGCTCATTCTACCTTACCAAATTATTACTGCGAGTCTACACATTAGCGAATACTGACGACGATAGAGAGACAGGAAGAAATGTACCCCTAGGGAGTTGGGATTGATTCATCCTTGGCATCATGGAAGGAGGGAGTGTGGGGGAAAGTTTTAATACTTAGTTAAATCCATTAAATAATATTATTTTTATACAAGCTTGTGAAACAGTGCATCCAAATCTGTCTGGGTTACAGGAATTATTAATGACTTGTGCACGCTACACTTCTGAAGCATAATGTAGGTTAAAATTTCTTGATGAAATCGTATATATGCGCGCTGATCTCTTCTGGCCTTTCCTGATTTATAAAGTGAGCTACTCCTTCCATCACAACCAATTCTTGCAAGAACGGTACGTCTCTCTTAAAGCCACCATTATGTATATACTCCTTAACACCTGGAGTGTTATATGTAATGTCAAGGTCTCCCACAATAAACTTGACCGGTACCTTGATCTGTACTCCAGTCCATGCTGCTGTGAGCTCCCAGGTTCTGCAGGAAAAAAAACAGAACTTACCAGAATACTTTCACATCCTTCAACAAAATAAATAGCAAAAACTTAATCGCAAATATGATCTATTTGAAAAAGAAAACAATTATATTCTGAACTTATTTTCTTGGTACATACATATGGTACTACAAGTCAGGTTCAGTTACTGCATCAAAATTAACTTATGAAAGCTATTCCAAAACATGCCCCTTTATTTCAAGCTAAATTGCCGTTGAACATTACAAAAATAACTTATTCTTCTATATGACCTCATTTTCTTCTTATCTCTCTATTTTCCACCGCAAATTCGCATCACATATGACATCTGTCACTTCCTCACTTTTAGAATTTAGATTTAGGGTCTAACTCAACCCTAAAAAATCAACTGAGTCTTTTACTATCTAGTAGATGTGGGATCTTAAAATCTCCCAGGCCTAGGATTGGATATTAAGAGTGTGGAAAAATGCGGGAGGCATAGTAACAACCTCTCACACCTAGGAATAACCATCTAGACTCTAAAGCATAGACAAATGTGGGTGCCCAATGTAGAATAGACTCTTATACCATCTTAGAATTTAGACCTGAAGTTTAACTTAACCTCGCAAAACCTATTAATCACTAGGAGCAATTTATTAATGAGCAGTTCATGCAAAAGGAATTTAAGAGCCAGAGTAAAACTACATGTTAAAAGGATTGATTCGAGGTCATGTTCTACTTCAAAAGAAAAACTCGATTCTTACTAAGAATTTTAAAGTCAGATGTACAAAATAGGAGGTTGCATTGCAGACTTGCAGTTAGTATAGCAATGTTTCCTAGAAGGAAGTAGAAGAAACTTACAGGTCCATGGCACGATAGTAGTTTAGGCCGCCAGTGAAGCCTTTCTGTTCAAATTTGGTGGCATAATAATTGACATCTTCTTCAGTCAGCCACGACGGTAGAACAATACGAAGGTCAGGTGAACCTCCAAATCCTATCTCCTTAGGCACAAAAGGTGGTTGTGGATCGCGAGATGCAAGAAATGTCTTTAAAATTCTCGCAGCACCAGCACGTGCAAACTCCTCTTCAACCTCCCCAGGTTTCTACACGACAACCAAATAACAAAGTACTAGTTATTAACTTGACCCCTGTCAAAAGAGGAGTCAGAGATATAAGATTGGTTTGGTGGTTACGAAAAAAGAAAAAAATGTAGTGAATTCGATCCTGCTAACAAAAACTAACGAATTAACCATTAATATCGATAATATACATACATACATACACATATATATATATATATATATATATATATATATATCAACAGAGGAGTTGAATTATTATTTACCTGAAACCTGCAAATATAGTAATTGTCGCCCATGATGGCCCTGAGGCTCTGAATGGGCTTTCGCTTAGGGTTTCTGGGACGGAACACAACGCTCAAATTGACGAGGGCCTTCACACGATCGGGCCTCAGCAAGCAGAAATGCCAGGCTATGGAGGCTCCCCAGTCATGACCCACCAAAAAAACTTGCTCGATTCCCAAAGCTTCGAGAAGCCCAACGAGGTCGCCGACGATGTGGAGGATGGAGTATGAGGAAGCGTCGGGCGGGGCGTCGGTGTCGCCGTAGCCGCGGAGGTCAGGGGCGATGGCCCGGTAGCCCGCGGCGGAGAGGGACAGAAGCTGGTGGCGCCAAGTGTACCAGAGCTCCGGGAAGCCGTGGAGGAACAGTACCACTGGACCTGACCCAATGGATGCCACGTGCATGTTTATTCCATTCGTACTCACCGTTTTGTGCTCTATTTTCTCCATCTTTATTCCACTGTGACTTTTAGACGACGTGGTTTATTTTAACTCCTCCTCTTCACCTTTCCTGTGTAATCTGCTGTTACAGGGATTTTAGGTAAGTGAGGAAATGAATTGCCTCACGAATTCATTTAGTGGGGACACATTTTTTAAATTATTTAATCTTAGATGATCCGATTCTTGCCTCTTTTTTTTTTTTAATCTGATTCCAGAATTGTCTTAACACCTTTTCTTTTTTTAGGCCGGCCTCAAAGTGAAATCACATTTTGTATAGAAGTCTACTATTTAAGTTTGAAGAAGAAAAAATAATTCATGCTAATTAATTATAATCTCAATTAAAAATTAATTTTTTGAATTTATTGTTTATTAAAATTTGATATATATAAAAAAAGAGTCATTGAAGTTAAAATCTCAATTAAATGAAGATATTTGATAGATAATAACATTAAGTAAAAACATCAAATAAAATTTTTAATTTTAAAAAATTATATTTGAGAAAAAAAAATGTATTTCTCTCTCTTATATATGAGACCACGCCACCAGGGAGAGTTTTTCTTTTTTTAAATATCAGGAGAGTATTTCTTAAGGTTCGAATTATTACTTGTGTAGCCCATTGACATGCTCAATAGTGTTTTTGGATATGGAGGCCCGAATTAACAGGCCCAACGACAACCCAGCCTAGTAAAAGAGGCGTATCTATATAAAATATTCTTTCCATCTCATAATCAATATTATTACTTTATTAGTGATTGTTAATTTTTTTTTTAAATAACGTACTGAAAATATAAAATAGTCTTACACTGATTTTATAATGTATAATTTCTTTTTTATATAAAAATAATAATAATTACGTATTGACAATGTAAAAGTTATGTATTATATATGATATTTTTATTTTTTATTTTTATGATAAATGTCTTATAAATTATATCAACAATAAATTATGATTGGATGAGTGTTTAAACACAATAAATTCGGATTAAGCTGAATTAGTGGGATAAGATTATCAGTTCCCTGATCCCTCTAACAAGTACTTTCTATAAGTATTATTTAATACAGTATCTTCTAATTCCGAGCTTTATGATAGTTCATATATACTAAAACTACAGTGGAAATGGAATAATTGAAATGCCACCTAAACACAAGCAATCAGGTGGGGTGGGGGATCTCTCTGCATGAATAATGAGTCGTGTTACGAACACATTCGTGGAGACCACGATTCCGATAAGTGCAGCATCTTAAATTAATTCAATTATTTTGGAGAATCAGAATCCATAAAGGGTCTCACAGTCTCACTTGACATTTGCTCCGTTGCTTTTTTTACTTTACATTGTGCTTTTTTGCACTTTCTCATCCAAATTTTAATGCATCTATATTTTTGTTAAACGATACTGATTATATAAGTCTGGTTTCTGTCTGGAATCTCAAAATTTTATCATGACTTTAAAGTTTTTTTTAGCGTAAATTAGGACTTTTCAACCAAACGGTGCACTGAATCATAAGGAAAAATGTAGCCAGGCCAACTTGAGTGGCAACGAATCCAACGATGTATTTTTATGTTTGTATATAGTGAAAATGTACTCCACTGTTCCCATTGGATTGGATGATCCTGTTGTCTATATTTTATTGTTGCTAAGTCGAGGAGTATCTACAACTGGCAGATAATTTACCAGAATTTGGCTTTATAATTTGGAACCACTTTTTCGCTTCAAATTCTGTCTTCATTTACAAGCATTCATTCACTACTGATTGCACTGAATTTTACCTGTACCAAATCCCATTTTTGTACTGAGTGGGGTTTTGAAAAATTTCACTAAAGAAACTCTATAAGGCGGAAAGTAGAGAAGTTTCTTGTTAAAGCCCAACCAAAAACTTTATAATTCTCATAAAAAATGAACTATTCTCGTATATTAAAAGGGTGAGAGTACTAAGAGGATTTGGTCTAGTAGAATGAATTAATCTTCTAGAACACGATGAATTAAGGTTTGAATCTTCACTTAAAAATATCTACATTTGTTATTTTACCATATCTCTGATCTGGAGAGTCTAACATGATCGCCTTTTGGATATGTATGGGAAAAAAAGGACAGGAGTTTTATTAAAGCTAAATCCACATGTAA
The DNA here is from genome assembly GCA_007407185.1 of Glycine tomentella. Classification (NCBI taxonomy): domain Eukaryota; kingdom Viridiplantae; phylum Streptophyta; class Magnoliopsida; order Fabales; family Fabaceae; genus Glycine; species Glycine tomentella. The sequence continues at coordinate 1,635,669 of PYAF01001667.1, read as the reverse complement.
CACAGTTAATTAATATTGGACAATGTGTAACCTATTTCGTTGCAAAATGTACAGGGATTGTAGGTAATTCATTTTCATTCAAACCCACTTGAATTGAATAGGGACAAGTGCCTTATCTCACACCACTACTTAACTTCACTGCGTCACACATCGATATTTTGAAAATGGAATTGTGGTGCAGCATTATTGTTGGGTTTGGAATGAACAGTTGGATTAACTCTACTCATGCTTCGTTATCCATAGTTAACTACATGTTGTTTGAAAACAATCAAATTGTTGGAAGACTTTTGGAAACTGCCCACTCATTTGCGGTTTCCTAGCAAATACGCCATCCAACAAGTTGTGCTCCTTTCTTTCTCTGCTTTTTTACTCTTTTCCCAAAGCCTTGATTTGTTTTTCTATTTTCTTCTCTTTTTATGACTAAAATGCATGCAGAAAGGTCCAAAATTTTATCCGAATGATAACAATATAACATATAAATATTAAATAATTAATGTAAACCTTTCTCAGTTTTCACACCTGTTTAATTAGGCTCTCTTGCTGCAATTGCAATCCTATGGCAAGTGTTTTTTGGCCTGAAAAGATCCAATCAAACATGACTATAGAGGACGAGAAAATGAAAAATGTCAATATGGTACTTTTTGGATTAAAGCTCCAAGTATATTAGTACAATGTTTTAACTTTCAACTTTCAAGTGGATCATCGTTATATCAGCCAAATAAAGCACACTCCATATAGTTTTGCAGATCTTTTTCCCCTAATAAGACAAGTAGGAACGTCTATTTTTATTTAGTTAGCATGCGTGGGATGCATAGATTTTGATGTATGTGAGATGCCATTTAATCAATGATCAATCTCCACATGCTTAGTGACAATTAAAATGGTTCCTTATCTTTGCAGCATATAACTTTTCAAATCAAAAGTAAAAAGTGAAAGCAACTAATGAAAGAGATAGCGAATGCCTTACATCCAGGAGGCCACAGAAACATCTTGAATGGATTTAAGAATATCTATAAACATATAAATAATGATAATAATGAATTGAATTTAAATTTAATGTTTTAAAGATAAAAACATTTGACAATTATAAGTCCAACGAAGCTGATCTGAGACTCAAGTTATGATTTTGATTTTACGTTTTTTTTGTATTTATGTTGCAGAAGCCAGAAAGAGGAAAACAAAAGAGCATGGTTTTGCAGCCACTAGGAAGGGAACACGTAGGGTAAAATCAACCATAGAAATGCGTACCAATGAAATTGACTTATTGCATCCCTTTCTACCAATATTCAGATTTGAGTTGAGACCATGCTTACAATTGCGTGTCATAGACAAGTAATGATTAAAATTTTTGACCACATTTTTTGGTGAACTGTTTAACTTTTTCAGAACAATTGCTAATGCCTGTTATAAATCACTAGTTGAGAAAATTTGATATCCACTATCCAGAAAAAACAGAGAAATAAATAATAATAAGTATCCCAAAATATGCATAAATTAAAACATGTTTATAGCAGTAATTAAGGGTTTTGATTTGCCTATTAAAAAAAAGGTTTTGATTTACAAGAAACAAAAATTATTTAAATGAACAATCCAAATTTTTAATCGCTAATGCTAAGTCATAGGCGACACCTCAATTAATTAATTATATTTGGCAAGGATTGTTAGTGGCACTTAAGACATGCACCATCACGAGAATCCTAATATGTAACCATGTCTCTTTCGATTTCTCTATCCAGATATGCCGAAAGAAACAGCTAAGTTCAACCAATTAGTGTATGATCACGTAGAAAAACTAAAACGAGGTATTTCTTTTTGTTATTTACATTTTACACATACACAACTTTCTTTTTATCACATTATTCATCATCCTTATCATTTTTCTCTTTTCTTTTTAGTATCTTTTTGTCTTTAATGAGTTTATTTAGACACCCTTGAGAGTCTTAAAGAATCTTTATTCTTATCTAAATAATACTAAAACATGAAAAATAAATATTGGAATTTAAATTATTTTGTCATAATCTTTCAATTCATTGAAAAAGTAAATTTAATTAATTTGAAATTCAATAAAAAATTGATAAAAAAATATTTTTTTTTATCAAAAATTAAACTTAAAGAATACGAAATCACTTATTTCATAACAATTCAATCTGAGACAAAAATCTGCAGGAAGAAAGTGGTAAGAATGTAAAGATAAAAGGTAGTGATGAGCAATCAGTGGTTCTACGTATTATATATATATATATATATATATATATATATATATATATATACAGGCAGATATACGGATCAGATCGAAATAAAAAGGCTTCCAATTCGGCAATTCCTCCATCCACACTTTCAGCAGTGCTCCCACTAAAATTACAAATTGTCAAATTCACGTTACTCTCTTCATTCTTTCTCCATCATCATCATCATCACTACTATGAAGCCAGACGTTGAATCCAAGTATGCCCACAACGGCAAGGTCATGGTGGGCACCGCCATTCTCCTCTTCATTCTTTTAATAATCATTATTTTCTTCCACACCTACGTCCGCTTCTGCCGCCGTCGCCGCCGTCGCCTCTTCCTTCGTTCGCTTCCGACCAATTCCTCCGCCGCCGCCTCTCTCGACGACCCGTGCCTCGACCCTTCCGTCATCAAGTCCCTTCCCACTTTTACTTTCTCCGCCGCCACCCACCGCTCTCTCCAGGACTGCGCCGTGTGCCTGTCGGAGTTCACCGACGGGGACGGGGGCCGCGTGCTCCCGAATTGTAAGCACGGTTTCCACGCCCATTGCATCGACACGTGGTTCGGATCTCACTCCACGTGTCCTCTCTGCCGCACCCCGGTCCTACCGGCCACGGGTTCAGCTGACACCGAACCGGGTTCGGTTTCCGAAGCGGATGAGGGTTGCTCCTCATCGTCTTTGCCTCCGCCGATTGGGTGTCCGAGAAAGCCGTTGGGTATAAATATAATCGTAGAGATTCCAGAGGTGGAAAGAGGGTCCGATTCTGTAACCGGAGATCAAGGGTTCAGATGGTCATTGAAGAGGTTTTGCCACGTTTAAGTGAGTGAGTGCTTTTGCAACGAATCACAAACAAGGCATAGCAAAGCAATTCATGGATGCTAAAACAAAGGGACGACATTTTCGTTTTACAGGCAAATGTTAATTAATGGTTAGTTTTTTATTAACGAAGGAAATCAAACTTGTGTAACTAATTTCTCCCTATCTTCTTACCCCACTAAACTTATAACTCCCCAAACCCTATTGTATGATAAAGGCTAGGTTGGGAAAGAAAAACAGAACATCTATTGCTTGCAAAAGAGTTGTCACTTTTGGTACGGTGTTACTCTATCTATAGAATCTCAAATCTCAAATCTCAAATCTCAATAGTGTTTCACCTTAACCATTGGATTGGTGTATTTAATTTTAATCTGTGTATGTTTGAACGCAAGTTCAGGTGCAACAATGGTAATTTTTCACTTTTTAATTTTAATTTTATTACTCCTTTCATCTTATATTTACACAACTTTTTACATTTTAATTCTTATATCTAAAACTCGTTTAATCCGTTTTAGTTCCACAGTGGAACAAAATTATAGGAACTAAACTGGATTAAAAAAGTAGAGAATGATAATAATACTCTCTTTTGCTTAATCCTTTAGTATGATTGGTTATAATTTATTAAAAATCATTAATTTTTGTTTCTCTTCTCTTTTGATTTATATTCATAATTTTTAATAAATTTTAACCAATTTTAATATATTTAAGAGAAAATGTCATTAGCATTCTTTTTAATAAATATATGTAGGAAAAATAAAATAAATTAAAAGGCATACATGTAGAATTAAAATGAGTAATTTCTATATGTGGAACTATATGAATAAGTAAACTTTAACTTTTATAACGAAAAAATATAATTTGTATGTTAAGTCATAATTAATTCGTTAAAATGAAATCAAATGCACACTAAATAAGTCATCGAATGTTAACTTGTTTCTTCTATGGATTGCATGTGGCATATTGCAAACACAAAGATATCATTTTTCCAATGTTATTTATTTGATTAATGTTATTTTAATGTTCAAATATGTATCGAGTAATATATTTTACATTTAAACTAAAATACAACTAGGCTTAATTTTGTATTTTTTATTCTTTTAATCATCTTCTAGAGATTCATTTTAGCTAGTTATTTGATAAAACACACTTGTTGGGTTGTAACCTCTAAACAATTTGTGAAAAATATCAAGTGCAACTTAGGGGCTAATCGTAGGTTGTAATTGGTGATTAAACCAATATAAATTCTAGTACTCTTTTTTCATGTTCACTTTGAATTAATTGATTGTGCGCTTACTTTGTTGAGTATTGATTGAAATATCATTCATGATTTGTGGAATTTGTTTTCAATAAAAGTTGTTAAAACTTGATTCACCCCCTTTTGAGTTTTACTAACCATTTGGCCAATGGTTAGGGTTCTATCAAAATGAGTATTTCCTTGAAATTTGTGTGGGAAAACATAAAAGGATGATAAACATTTTAATTGTTTTTAAATCATGGCCTGTAATGGTCTAATGGACACAATGAGGTGATCATTTTAGAGAATTGGCAAATGGAAATGAAATGTAAACCTAAAAATGGGACCGTGAGAGTTTTCTACCAATGGTTCACAATTATTATACACTATAATTTAAATCAAATTTGCTAGAATAAAATAACAACATTTTATGTGAATAGTAAAAATGTACAACTATATTTTTTTCCTTTGTAGAATTTATTGATTTCCTCCATACGAACTCATCTTTTCATCATTAAAAGGCACTTGATCTAAAATTGTCAAACACATAAACAAATGTTATAACTAAATGAAATTTGAGATTACCAGTTCACCATATCATGTGAACTTTTAGCAGTGAGCATGACTCAACATGACATGCTAACCTGGCCTGGTTGGTACAACCGGACGATATTGATTTTTATGGGTTCAGGTTTTGGAATTATATTTAACGGTCAATAACTTTTAGTAGTAAAAGATGTTTATCTAGATTTCAATAAACGATGTTCTTTTCCTAGGTATATTTAAGTGGTAGAAGCATGCTACAATTTTTCTTTCTTTCAAACTTTAGTAGTTGAACTCTTTTTTTTCTGGGTTCCCTTTAACGTATCTTGGGGAGATCTGGTGGTCTTAGTAAGTTTCAAATATTTCCAAATTTCCAGGAATAGTGGTCCTCCGCCCAAGTGTATTTTCTCTCGTGTCTTAGGGGTTCCAATGGTCATAGGTTGTTCCATTTTTTTAGACAAAATTCAGAGGTCAAAACCTTAAAAGACAGTACTGACAATTAAATTTCAAAATAATATATTACTACAGTTGGAAAACTTGTCTGCTTGGAAAGTATTTTGATTTAACTGGATTTTTTTTTTTTTAATTAAACACGACTAAATATGCACAATAGTTATATCATCTAACAACCAGATTTGAAGTTATGGCATTGTGGTTTTTCGGGACGAAATAATCATTTAGGAATATTTATTAAAATTATTAAATAAGGATAAATTTTAAATAAATATTCAAAAAAAATCATAAAGTATCTCACAACTTTTTGTAAATCATTTTAAGACTATTATTTTTTTCTAATGAATTGGTAAAAAAGTTTACTACTTCTTAATTTATTTTAAATATGACTTTTAAGTTGCATTTTTTTATATTTTTTTATAGAAATCGTAAATAATTTTATTTAAATTATTATTCTTATTTTTAGTTCTAAATTTAATATTTTTTATATTTTTATATTTTATTTAATATTTTTTATAATTTTTTTCTAATGTTAAATTCTTTTCTCAATTATAATGCATTCCAACCAATTGACTTTAAATTCGTACACATAATCATAACTTCATTTTATTAGTTCTTCATTTATATAAAATAATTTAAATAAAATAATATTAAAAATATAGAAAATATTAAATAAAAATATACAAAAATATAAAAATAAAATCAAATGAAACAATATAGAAAATATTAAGTAAAAATATATACAACTTTAAAATTATAAATTCTATAAAAATATTTAAAAAATTATGACTTTAAAGTCGTATTTTTAAAAAAATAGATAAAAAAACAAAAGTCATAAAATTATTTATGATTTTGAACTTAGAAATCGTGAATTATCCTACAATTTATTCCTTTTTATGTATTTATTTAAAATTTACTCTCATTTGATAATTTTAAAAAAAAAATCCCTAAATCAGCATTTCGCCCGTTTTTCAGCCATAAACAAAAATAAATGTAATCAACATGCCATTAAACTTGTATGAGTTTTTCCAATTTCATTATCAACTAATTTTACTATAATGAATATCGGTTAAAAAGTATAACTAAAAACGACATTATAATCTTTTACCTAAATTCCAACAACAACATTTAACCACTAGGTTATTGAGCCATTTTTAACCTTGAGAGGTTAATTTTCAAAAGCTAACATAACATTGCATTTTATTGCCTATGAATGACTTTCTACTTGTGTACTCTATAATTATTTTTATATAAAATGAAATATTGAGTGAATATTGTTGTATATTTGAATACAGGTTAATTTTCATCAATTATTTTTTATTAATTATTTTATATTCACATTTTATTATTTGTTAACATTTTTAATTTACGACATTGACCTATTTTTAATATCCATTAATTTTCAATGGTCACATAATTTTTCATTAATATATTTTTATTTTTCATAATTATTTAAACCCTATGTGTTTAGTGCTTTATATCGAACCCTAGTTTTCAATTGCGGCTACTCTCCCTTTCTTCTCATAAATTTTTGTAGTTCTTGGTGTGATGGTCGCGCGTTTTAGGATATTTCACTTGTGATTATTTGAATTAGTGGGTTCAAAATCGGGTTGTGGATTGTGATTTGCTTACCTTTGACAACAATTCTGTGATCTTAAGGTAGAACCCTGATCTTGATTTCTCTTAGATATGATAATTTATTATTAAATATTTTTTATCCCCCAATTTTAATCATTTGATGTTAATGAAATGTCATTTTAAGTTGTTTCCTTTTCAAAAAATAATGAATAATTAGATGGAGGATTCCACAGTTTTTTTTGTTGTTTTAATTTTAAATGATTATTTTGAGAAGTTTTGTGAATATGTTTTGAGCTAGCTATGCTCCTGTGACTTTTTGACTAGTTGGGGTTTTGAATTCAGTTCACTAAATCTTTATAATATTGTGACATTGATTTTTTCATTCATATTGTTTCACTGATATTCAAACACCCACATAATCCTCAATTAATTTGTTTCCAGTACAATAACCATTTGAAGGATTTGATTTTTTTTTTTTAAGAAGAGTATGTGTTTTTTGCGATTCTTCAGTGATGTTGGTGTAAAAAAATTGCCGATTTTGATATAAAACTCCGTCTTTAATTAAAAAGATAAATCTAAAGTTTATATTTATTTCTTATTACTCTTCTCATTTTTTGCATCTATTTGATGGAATGCTATTACAGATAAATGTGCATCACACTTTCATTGGGAACATGAGTATTAGTAATATTATTTTTAAATAATTTATATTTCTTGTTGGTTAAAATTTATTGAAAATTATAAAAGTTGATTAAATCTGATGTGATGCTCACGAATTTTTGTAATTTTTAAAATTTTGAACCAATTAAAGAGAATATATTTTAAAAGAATATATCAAAGAATATGTTCATAGTATTTTTATTGAGAAAGTAATATATCAACTATATAAGAGTTTTAAAAGCAACCTATGTTTGCAAAAAAAAAAAAAAATGGATTTGGTTGGCATTGTGATTCAAAATTTAAGATAGATATAATAATATCAATATGAATGAATTATAAGTAGCGACATTATTATTGTTTTAGATATTAAAAATCATTATTTTTCAATACTAGGTGAATGGTATATTGGTATGTGTTCAGAAAATTATTATTGTCTGCATATTTTAATGGAGTGCTCCTATTAATATTGTTTGATGTTTGAGATAATTTAATATTTTTTTTATTTTCTTTAGAAATCTTCAATTACTTTATTTTATTTATCACCACAAAATTACTGTAAAAATATCCATTAGATTTCTTCAATTACTTTAGTTTTATTTAGAACACATCTCCTAATTGCATTATATTCTGATGCCTTCGTTCCATGTTTGTGATGCGAAATTTTTCTAAAAGGTGAAATTACAACTTTACCTTCATTATACTATTAATATTTGATGTGTTGCTACAAAAAAAATTGTTGCCTCAATTGTCAACTTAGATATAAAGTGATAATGGAGATGTTATTTTATCAAAAAAATGAGTCGATCTAGTGGGAAGAAGAATACACTTTATAGTTATACTCATTTTTTGTAATAGAATACCAAGTCTGGAAATTATATATCTATCGTGTTATATTATTAGAATAAACATATTTTCATTAAATTTTATAATGACTAATTTTCAGTAATATAATTGAATAATCTTGTTTAGGTTTTATTTTATTATAGTCGATTTTTCTTTTTAAAAAGAGGAAGAATATAATTAATCTCTGGTTATTAGTTACAAAATATTTTAACTAAAAAACTAAAGCAGTACTGTGCACTGAGTCGTAACTCGTAACCCCCAAATGTTGGCGCCATGGCGCCAAAAAAAGAAATTCAAGAATTCCGCGGAAAACATCTATATGTTCAAATATTCAAATCAAATTGGAATAAGAACATTTGTTTATAGCAATACATGAATTAACTTTGCTCCTTCATCACGTTTCTATTTTTAGATTGATCAATTTTTCACACGCACAGTCACAGCCAGAGCTTCCTCTTTCTAATTCAAAGGCGTACATTGCCAGATTTGGTTGGGTGGAGTTAGCGTTTCAATGATGACAATTAAAACTGAAAAACAGGAGCGGAAAAAGCGGAAGCCAGATAACGACGATAATTCCGCGGTTCAGAAGAAGCAGAGAGTAAATGAGGTTTCTTATGGATCCAATGAGGTGCAGTCCAATTCAAATTCCGTGGACTCGAATGGCACAATTCAAGACTTTGCCCCAAATTCAGAAGAAGGGATTATTCAACCTCGTCCTTCCAGAGGCCGGGCTAAGAAGCGTCCCAGAAGGTTCAGTGATTATTTTGTTTGCGAACGCTTCGGGCTCGAAGGCGAGGATAAGATTACTTTGCAAGACGTTGCTGCCAATGGAAATAAAAGAGATTCTCCTTGTTCTTCAAATTCTGCTGAGTCCGGCGATTTCAAGTACTTGGTTAAGACCGTTAAGATGACGGTGAGTGGGGGTCGTAAGTTATTGGTTAAAGAAAAGATTAATGATTCGGCTGGACCTAGTTCAAATGCTCTGGGTGTGGAAGAAAATGGTAAAAAGAAAGACATTTTCAAATTAGATGATTTTATTTTGGGTGATATAGTTTGGGCAAAATGTGGGAAGAAGCATCCTGCTTGGCCTGCTATAGTCATTGATCCCCTCTTGCAAGCTCCCAAATCCGTCTTGAGCTGTTGTGTTCCTGGTGCACTTTGCGTTATGTTTTTTGGCTATTCCAAAAATGGAAAGCAAAGGGTAAGAGTTTGTTTAATTTCTATTTTTAAAAACTGTTTTTTAGTTTTTAAAACACAACTAAACAAGGTTGCTTAGACAAATTCAAGGAAATATGTTCGGGCTGTTTCTACTTTTTGGTTTTTTAAAACTCATATTTTGAAAATAATTTTCAAAACCTAATAATTTTTGGTTGAGTAGTGTAGAAATGTTTTAGAAAACAGTTTTAAAAGCTGAAAAATGACAAGGGTGTCAAACATGTTCTAAATTTCTTACCTGTGTGTTCGTAGGCTTGAGTTTTTTAGTGCTTAAATATTTCTAAACCAATGATAATGGGCAGGACTATGCGTGGGTAAAGCAGGGGATGATATTCCCGTTCTTGGAATTCATGGACAGGTGTGTATTGGCTGCAGTTGTTTCTGCTAGAATGTTTATTGTTTGATATTTACTTATTAAATGTCTCTGTTCAGATTCCCCGGGCAGTCCCAATTGCACAAATGTAAAGCAAGTGACTTTAACGATGCAATGGATGAGGCATACTTGGTAGAAAACGGCATTTTGGACGTACAAGTGGGAGCTGAGCAAAATATGGAAGGTGTAGATTCCTGTGTTGACCAGGAATATGCCCATCAAGACCAGGTAAATTTATAGCTTTCACTTTATGTTGCTTATAATCATGGCTTATACTGATAACAAGAGCATCTTTAAGCTTCATTTAGTGTGTGTTTGGTTTCATGTTAGAGAATTGATTTCAAACTCAAAATTGATTTTAGATAAATTTTTATATGTTTGGTTTCATATCGGAAAAAAATTCAGAATTGATTTTAGGTCCCAAATTGATTTTGAGTTGAAACAATTTAGCTTAAGAAAGAGTCCTAGTTATGTTGTGTACTTGTAATATAGATGACAGAGGCTGTACTGCATTAGCTGATATTAATCTTAGTAGGAAGGGCTAAGGACTAAGGAGTGCTTAATGATATATACGTTCTAGCCTCTTTTGTAGTTATTGCCTACTTCAAGAATTCAAATTATGTATGTTATACTATGAGTGAGTACTTTTTTTAATGGCCAAAAATGCAAAATTAGAGGGACTAATAGTATTATGATTTTTCAATGGTATCAGTTACTCTTAAAAGATTTTTAGCTCAGCATGTGAAGTGAAACTGATCACGCAGTTTGCTTTCAAATATTTTCTTGTCGTGTTCCATAGATGCTTGGCTGATATCTGAGTATCATAGTATCATTTATATAGTTTTTAATCTGTTCAAGTTTCTCATATAGACTTCAGAGGCCTGCCTTTGATATAGTGACATACGCATAATGCTATAGCATTATGTCACTGTTGCAGAGCATAATTCTTATTCAAAGTTTAGTATATACATTAAGGCAACTGTTAATAAATAAAAAATGGAAAGTTTTCATCACAAAGTGTAGCATTTAAGGTTATCAATACATTACTATCGTGATTTTAAAAAAAAAAACCTTTTATTTGTTGTTTCCTTAATAATTGCCCTATACTAAAATCATATAGATTATCATGGTTTTGGAAACTGAACCAGATTGTTCAATATATTTGTGTCAACTTGGGATCAGTTGGCCGGTTTGGGTAAACCTTTTTTCACTCCTTGTTTTGGTGAAAACCCTTTCAAGTCGTTAATCTCTTTCAATATATCTGTATGAAAGATAAGGGTAATTTTTAGTGAATTTATCTTTTAAATCTTATAGAGTCTGGTTAATTCTAGATTTTTATCCGGTGAATAAATTATGTAGGATACACTATCTTGTGCTGGCTGTGGTTTGATGACTCCATGCAAAACCATGAAGAAGATTAATGATTCAAGTTGTGATCCTCAGCACTATTGCAAGCCTTGTGCAAAGGTTCTGCCTTGACTCACTCTAGATGTCTTCAATTTCTTGACTGGATAAATTCATAGCTGACATCTGATTACTTTTTTTGTGGTTCTGTTATAACAGTTATTAAAATCGAAACAATATTGTGGCATTTGCAAAAAAATTTGGCACCATTCAGATGGTGGGAATTGGGTGAGATTGTCTACTTTCTCAAGGTATCTGTTTGTTTTAATTTATTTTATTTCAACAAAAAAATTAATTTTTGGTTGTGGGGCTAAATCCTGACAGGTATGCTGTGATGGTTGTAATGTTTGGGTGCATGCTGAGTGTGATAAAATTTCCAGCAAACTTTTCAAGGTATCGTATGTGATACATTCCACTTTTCATTATTCTCTTCATCTCTTTCTTGTTTGATTTCCTTTGATAAAAGTAATAATAGGATGACTGATTAGTTTCTTAATGCAGGATCTGGAAAAAACGGATTACTATTGCCCCAATTGCAATGGAAAATTCGACTGTGAATCATCAACATCACAAACATACAAGTCAAAAAATATGTATGTATAAGTTGTCTATTGCTTCTTTTTCTTATTCTTTTAAGGGCATTGAGCATTTTGACTTTATTCTTTGAATCTTATAATGTGATATTTTTTGAGATAGATCATTGGAGACTAGCCAAAAACCTGGATTACCTGAGAATCCAGTGGTGGTGTGCAATGGCATGAAAGGAATCTATATTCCAAATGATCATATGTAAGCCTTCAAAACATTTTTTATATATTATGGGGATGAAACTACCCTCAATGTAGATTCTAGATTTGTTAACCTACCTGGAAAGGTTCACAAGCAAAACAATGTTCGATATGAGAACTAGTGGATAACTTTTGGAGATTAAACCTATTATGTCATTCTAGAGAAATTTCATATAGCTTCTTTTATTAAATTTTCTTGCAGGATTATGTGCAAGTGTTGCTTGTGTGGTTCAAGGACGCATACACTTCCTGAATGGGAAAGACACGCAGGTTCCAGAGCCAAAAAATGGAGATATAGTGTGAAAGTAGAAAGCACAATGCAACCGCTCAAAGAATGGGTTTGTACCAGTTCTTGTTATATTAGATGCATGACAAATCTTTCTGGTGAATTAAAAGTGTTTTTGTATTAACAGTCGTGAAGAATTTTACTCACTTGGATTACTTCAGTGTTGTCTAGTGTCTATATCTCTTGTATTTCAAACATCTCCCAATTTTCAAGTATGCATTTATAGTGCTGAAATGTGTGTATATTGTGCCTTTATTTTTCCATATAACGCGTTTCTTATATTTTTAACTAACAATAAAAATTTCTTCAGATCGATGAACACAATTCCGGAGCTGGAACTTCCCTGCAGTTAGATCAGCAACAGATACTCTCCTTTTTGCAAGGTGAATGTGTATTTCATATAAACCTTTTCATATTGAAGCCTCCATATCTCTTATGCGATTAAGTCTTATGGAACGTTGAAGTCACATGTTTTCTGTTGAGTATATCTAGGAAAGGGAGTAACTTATTTTCCTTTTACCTTTTTTCAGAGAAATATGAGCCAGTTTATGCAAACTGGATAAATGAAAGATGTGCCATTTGCAGATGGGTTGAAGATTGGGAAGATAACAAAATTATCATCTGTAACAGGTGCTCTCATCATTGTTCATGATCTTTAGCTCAAGCTGTAAATTTATGATGGACATGTCAAGTTTCATTTCTAACTTACAGGGCCTTAAGTGATTAACTGTCAATTACGTTATGTGCACTTGTTTATTGGACAGGTGCCAAATGGCTGTCCACCAAGAATGCTACGGGGCAAAGAATGTTCAGGACTTTACTTCCTGGGTTTGTAGAGCCTGTGAAACTCCTGATGTTGAGCGAGAGTGTTGCCTCTGCCCAGTAAAAGGCATGTCATTAATACATACAATATTTTTGCAGTCCGACCATTTTTGTTGTATCATAAGCTGTTCTGTTAAATTTTTATGACAGTAGTAAGTGATGGAACCAATACTCTAATTTTTCACCAAGAAATGGACTAGTTTTCATGCATATCAAGATTGGCTTGATTTTGTTGGATCATCAATCTCTACACCAATTTACGCTTGCAATTAAGTTAGCCGATTTTTACATAGTCAAGGAGAATTCTCTTTGGGGAAATCCATTAAAATTGGAATGATAAGGAGCATCCTCCTATAAGTTTCATGCAAATATGATTATGTCTAAAGTCACTGTCCACTTATCATTTGAATGACTTTTTTCCCTCATTGCCGGCCATGGTCAATTCTGTCATCCATTGCTAATATACTTTTACAATATGGGAAAATGCTTTGCAGGTGGGGCTCTGAAGCCAACAGATGTTGAGATGTTGTGGGTTCATGTCACGTGCGCTTGGTTTCAGCCTGAAGTTCTTTTCCAAAATGACAAGGCAATGGAACCAGCCTCTGGAATACTCAAGATTCCTCCTAATTCCTTTTCGAAGGTATAACATTGGGCTAAAAGGTCTATACCTGAAATTTATTCTCAGGTGGTTTCAGCTGCAAGCCTACAATATTCTTCCTCAAAGTACCCTAAGAACTTACGTGCTTGTTTTGATAACCATGCTGAATACATTCATTCAGTGTTATTAAAAAAATTACAATCATACAATGTAATTTTTTATTTTGATGATTTCTTATCCCAACAAAGAACTTATTCTTTATAAAATTACTTTTCCAAAAATAATCTTCTACCTTGAATTCAACACTCCGTCCCATGATTTTATTCACATTGATCGGTAAGATAGTGATTAGCTTCTTATTTAATTTTTTTGGCTCTCCCTTTTCTTGTTGGCTTCAAATTATTTAATGTTTAGTTTATTTTGACGGCAGACTTGCGTGATCTGTAAACAAAGCCACGGTTCCTGTACAAGTTGTTGCAAGTGTGCTACATATTTTCATGTAATGTGCGCGTCAAGAAAGGGATATAGCATGGAAGTAAGTTTAATGGTCCTCTTGAATATGAACAAATCAATGTTCTAAAACTGCTTTCTTTTTCTTCTTAACTTGCTTCGTTAACCTTTCCATAATAAATAATTTTGTATGAAAGTTGGAATTTAATTGTATGATGATTACTACTGCTGGGGAAATATGTTGATATTGTTTAAATTTACAGTTGCATTCGACAGAAAAGAATGGGACTCAAATAACGGAGAAGCTAATATATTGTGCAAGTCACAGGTTTGAGCTCTGGTCAATAAATTACAATAACTTATTTTCCATGTAAATTTTTTAGAATTTTTAGATCTAAGTTAATATCATTTTAGGGTCCCAAACCCAGAATCAGGTCTGGTTGTACATACACCGCAGGAGGTATTCTCACCGACAACTTCACTTCGAAATCACCCGGGGAGCATCAGGGGATCAAGGCTGGTTTCATCAGAGATTATAGAACTTCCCGAAACTGTAAACTCTGAAATTAATGAGATTGAGCCGCTGTCTGCAGCGAGATGCCGTGTGTTCATAAGGCCTTCCCGTAAGGTGATTAATAACTTTATCTTGTGGCCATAATATTAAATTAAACTTCTATAGTTTTTGTTTTATCCTCAAAGTCCCTTCCCCGCATCCGAAACTAAATACTATAATCTGGATATGGTGTAAACGGGTTACTTACTTACATTATCAATATATTTTCCTTATATTTTTAGAAGGATGAAGTGCCAATCATTCACTTGCTAGGGGGGCCAAACCTTCATTCTTTAAGTGCAATAACTCAATTGAACAGCAATAAGGTAATCTTATTTTGGTGTTTGACCTATTGCTTTTGAAATGTATAACTAGTCTTTTTGAGCTGAGATTGTACCACAATTTTTTTCCCGTTTGATAGAAAAATATATTTCCTAAGTTGTAATATTGTTCTGTGATAGGGTGCTCAAGTATTTTCTTCTCTTAAGGAACGTCGTCACCATTTACAGGTTAGTTAGTCTCTCCATTTGTTAATTTTTATTTTTTCATTAAAATTGCATCTCGTTTTTTGCCTTGTTTTATTCAATCTTTAATGTATTGGGTTGCAGAAAACAGAAAACCAAAACGTTTGCTTAGGAAAATCAGGTATTCATGGATGGGGCCTCTTTGCTCGTAGAGATCTGGAAGAAGGAGAAATGGTAACTTTATTAATTTAAGATGGTCAATTATAAGATAAATACTTACCTGAGTTTTCTTGAAAGATAATATGCTCATGCTTTTTATGGCTGTATGCAGGTTGTTGAATATCGTGGGGAGCAGTTACGACGTAGTATCACTGACCTAAGGGAAGCACAGTATCGTTCAGAAGGCAAAGATTGTTATGTGAGTATTTTGTTTATGATTGTTTTTTATATATGTCTGTATTGTACTATATAATATATATACTCACAGCCACTTGCTGTGTTCTGCTTCACATTGTATTCTGATAAAATAATATTTCATTTAATTGGTAATTCAAATTTTGTGTGCTTTCACTTGTTGTATGCTTCACAATTAAAAATGATTAATTAATTGTTATTTTAAATCCCAAAGATTTAAATGGTATATTTAGAAATCCTATCAAATATTATGAGACCTATCATGTTCCGTTTGTACTCCTAGTTGATATTGTTTAAATTCCTGTTATAGATGGGTTCATGTTTACTGTTAACGTTAGGATTCATTGTACTGCTGATGTTAATGCCCAATGATATAAATTATGCAGTTCTTCAAGATTAATGAGGAAGTGGTGATTGACGCAACGGATAAGGGCAATATTGCGCGTTTAATAAACCATTCTGTAAGTTATTTCTGACGAATCTTGTCTTTGGACTTTGATTTCGTGTACTTTGGTCAATATTCAGAATTTTATGTTTATGAAAATAATTATGAATCAACCTGTTGTGCTACAGTGCACGCCAAACTGCTTTGCCAGGATTGTGCCTTTGAGTGATCAGGAGAACATGATTGTTCTTATTGCCAAGACCAATGTTTCAGCTGGTGATGAACTAACGTACGGTTTGTTGTGTTTTTTTTATATCTTTTGATTTGATGTGTATGCACATAAGGAATCATGCATATTGAATGTGGCACACAGCATACTTAATGAATGACTTATTTTTATTAGGAATGAATATCTTAATTAGTCTGACATGAATAACCGTTTTTTCGTCTTTTAATGTTGCAACAGGTATAATTACTCGTTCGATGATGAGCGGGATGAAGAAAAGATTGTCTGTCGCTGTAAAGCCCCTAACTGTAGCGGATTTATGAACTAGTTTCTACATTGTTTTTGCGCGTGGAGCCATTGCAGTTACCCAACCATGGGGAAATATTTGTCGATTCTTGTACATTATTTTTTTTATGTTAAATTAATTTGTATACCATTTGATTAATTTAAATAATAAAAAAAGGAAAATATGCTCACGATGAGCAGGAATAGCGAATAAGTTTCTGTAAAAAAAGAAGCAGGGAATAGGATGCATTGGCTGTAACTATGACATACATTCCATTATTCTTCATTTATCATGTGCAGAAACAATCATTAAAGAGTTTGATAGTGAATTTGTGATACACTTACTGTATAAAACATAGTAACCTTTTCTTGTGGGGGGTTTTATCTAAGGGGAATGATTATTAATTTATATAGTGATGTTGATACACTCTAATTGGGTTATGCATTATTTTTAGTCTCAATTACTCTAACTACATAGTAATGTTTGTATCTCTGGTACGCTATAATATAATACTTTTTGCTGATAAAAAAAACTACAAAAATAAAATCTGCAGCTGTACAACAGTCATTGTTTGAATTCGTGAATCATTATTAGTATAATTGTATAAATTGAAATCTTATAAAATAATGTGTTTTTTATGAGACTATTTTGTAATAATACTATAATTTTTTTAAAAAAATTAGACTATACTTTGTTTTTTTATATTATAATTTACAACATATCAATTCATGCACTTCAGCACTTGGATATTTGTTGGGTCACCGATTCATATGGACCAATTTGATGGAAAAACTGATTGACATACATTGATTTCATAATATCTTTTATACAACAACTAGCTGAGACTGGTTCGATTAGCTAGTTTAGGTATCCAATTATCCAAGCATGTATCCGTTATTTACACAGTTTAATTAATTATCAAAAATTAATTAAAAATATTGATTAAAAACATAATTATAAGATAATTAATAAAAAAAATAATAACGATAACAACAAAATAATAATAATGATATATTATAGTCAATCTTTCTAGTAACTTCTTGGCTTGGAGCATAAGCATCAAGCTACAAAACCCTCGGTTTGGAAACTGACAGCTAGATGACTGATAAGGTTGACATACTAAAGTAATAAATCTTATTACTATTGTCTTGATTTTTATTTATAAAATTCAAATTAAAAATTATACTTATTTATTTTTGTAAAATTCAGTTGTATTAATTATTTTTATATCAATATTTTCATAATTGTAGTAACAAATAATTAAAAGAAAAAATATTAATAATAAGTAATTTAAAAAATACATAAATTTAAGATAATTTTTTATACTATTAATTAAATTAATTATGATAAATTAAATAATTGAGTATTTGTGGAATTTGGATGTAACCATAAGATTGTGTCCTAAAATTAAGCTTTCAGAAGTTCTAACAAAAAATAGAGATACACGCATGGCAAAAAAAGTGTCCAGTGAACCTCATAAACGCAAAATAGGGTTGGCTGTTAATATTTATGATAGACCGAAGATATGAACCTAAACTTAAGCATTGAAAATAACTAAGCAATCCTTATCCTTATTTTAGAATCTATCCCACTATAAATCACTCCCTCCATCCTCTATCCATACCTCGTCCTGGTTAGTGCAGAACACAGAAAACCAACTAAATTCAGAGAAGAAAAACATTCATTCGTTTCCATAAGAAAAAATGGAACGCTCTAAAAAACTCTTCTCGGCGTTGGTTCTCTGCGTGGTTGTGATGGCACAGCAGGCAGCCTCAGAGGATCCAAAAGGAAAGAACCTAATCAACAAGGTATGCACAATCGCCCCAAGCAGAGACCTCTGCGTTGAAATCCTCTCATCGGACCCAATAAGAAGCCCTGACGCAGACCTCAAGGACTTGGCAATTATCTCCCTTAGGGTTGCTGCCAGAAACGCTTCCAGCATCCTCAGCGACGCGAAAATGTTGATCGACGACGACAACCTAGACCCCGAAGTCCAACAAGGTTTGGCTGATTGCAAGGAGACAATCTTGGACGCCGAGAGCCAGCTCGAGGACACCATTGCTTCTTTCTTGGTTGGTTCCGACACCGACGCACAGGTTTGGCTCAAGGCTGCCGTGGCCGCAATCGACACCTGCGACGCTTCCATTCCCGGAGACGATGATGTTCTCTCCGTCAAGAGTGCCATGTTCCGCAGGCTGTGCAACATCGCCATCGCCATCAGCAAGCTCTTGGAAAAACCATTTAAATTCTAAGCTTGTCGATTGTGTTCCTTTCCTTTAACTGGTTTTTTCTTCATCATCATGTGTCAATCTTAATCTGAATATCTTTCGTAATTTTATTTACGGTGTTAACACTGCATGCTGTCCGAGTTTTTTCCTTTTCCTTTTTGTGTAGTAAGTATTTTGTTACGTGAGAAAAGGAGGGCTCGCGAAATGTCAGTGCTTAACAACACACATGCAAACAGCGATAATGATACGTCTTGCAGGCTAATTACTGATGTGTGAATCATTGATTCAGTTTTTTTGAAAGTTTTGATTGACAAAGATTAATTTGGATCATGTCATTTTCTCAGTCTTATTGTCTTTTTCAACCCGCGTGAAATCTGGAATCTATTACTATATACGTTGTGGATGAGACTTTTATTTTTTATTTTTAATTTTATTTCTGCTGTAAGAAAGAGAAATATTAATTTGACAATATTGGTAATAATAATGAAATACTACTGCTTACTTAAAATTATTTAGAAAATACTATATACTCATTCCGGCCTTTACTAATACTAGGAATTATGAAGTACTTTAATTTGTAGTATATTTTACCAAAAGATATTTATACTGAATACCAAAACTATAACAATAATCATATGCTACATATATTTCTCCTACAGTAACTAAAGATAAAATAAGATAGAGTTTTATATATACAGCCACACTATTTTAGTCAGAATACGAAATATTAGGGGTGTTCGCAGGTCAATTCGGATCAGTTTTGGCCAAATTTAGGATCTAACCTAATCAAATTTGATCGCTTCGGTTGGTTCGATTTTCAGAAAAAAAAAAATTGAAACCCAACCCAACATGTTCATGAACAGTTCAGTTCGGATCACCGAGTTACCCATTTAATTTTTTTTAGAACTATTATTTTATCACGATTCTTTCAAATATCTCGTACAATTAACACAATATTATCAAATGTATGAAAATAGTAAAATTAATTCATTTAATACCATCAACATAATATTATAAAATAGACTTATAATATAAATTAAAATAAAAGATTTGTGAACAATATTTACTATAATAGTCTACCCTTACACAACAATTATCAAAGTTGGTATCCTTGTTTCCCAGCAAAAAGCTCTAGTCTAAATTCACCAAGAATAGAGATAGACTGATATTCTTGTTTCCCAATCAGACTGGTATCCTAGTTTCCCAGCCAGAAGTTGCATGTCTCAATTCATCAAGAACAGAGACAAAACTAGTATCCTAGTTCCAGCTGCGATCTTTTTCAAAGTCAAGAAGAAAAATACAATAAAATAATTATATTTACGCTTATATTCCTTAAGCAAATAGGTACCTTTAAATCCTGTAGGTACCTTTAAATCCTGATTAAGAGTTGAAGAATCAAACTTGTCTGTAAAACGCTTCTATATGATCTCACAACAATTCTCTCAATGATGCAAACATAAACTCTCTAATACTCTAATATTATTTGGAATGAAATGCATACATGAACACCAAAATATGTTTCTATTTATACTAATTTAAAGATATGATTTTAACCAATTTTTGAATGCAATACTAAATATATTCTATCATATTATCGAATGCAATTTTAAAAATATTCTATTATATTATGCAATACAATCTTAAAAATATTCTATCCTATTTTTTAATGCAATATAAAAAAATATCCTATCTTATTTTTTAATGCAATCTTAAACATTTACAACATCTTACCTTTTTTGTTATTGTCAAATTATTTTTTTAATTTTTAATATATATATATATATATATAAATAATAAAATTTATATTATTGTTACGGGTTCACGGATCGGGTCATCGGATCAACGGATCTGTAAATCTAAACCCGTGACCCAACCCATACATGAACGATTTTGATAGGTTCGGTTCGGTTTTAACCAAAATATATAAATGATCCAACTCAAACTATTCAGATTGGTTCAGATCGATTTAGATTCATGGGTGACCGTACCCGTGAACACCCCTACAAAATATAGTATATTGCTCCTAAATAGATTAATCTATATATAATTAACAATAAAATGTAAACTATTTTTAATCTTTAGCTAGATTTCCTAAATAGTTTATAGATTACTCGAATGGAAAAAAAATGAAAATCATTAAATTAGAAGAAGACGAAGAAAAATGATAAATTGATAATGGATAGTAATTAAAAATACATAATAATCTAACATCCCTTTACAAATGTACTAGGCGGTCGAATTGTTAGAAAATAATAGCAGAAGAAAAAGTTTATTCTAATGTATTTTGAACATGCTTCAACATTGGTTATATAAAAAAAAAAAAAAAAACCTTAAACGTTTCATTGAAAACCCAACACTCAACATATGACATAAATGCAAACTCAAATAAGTTTAAAATCATAATTTAAATAATAATGGTAATATATCATTTTAAAAATACAAATACTAGCTCTAAATTAATTACTTTATTCTTATTAGACATATATTTATCGTGAATATTCTACATAAAAAATAAAAGCAAGAAAATCTGCAAAAGGTTTGTAGATTTCTAGTAGTAGTTGACTCTTTACTCGTTACCATTGGATTTATAGAAGGAACCTGACAGGCCGAACGTTGTTGAGCATTGGGTCTTGGTCAGTTGGTTGGATAGAGGCCTACTTACAAAAAAGGCAATTGGAAAAGGCTTAATATTAAAGTTAAGAGAAAAGTTGTTTTAAATATAAGAGATTAAAAACGTTATTATATTAATTTATTTATGTAAAATTGTATTACATACACTATTTTAAAATTTAAATAAATTTAAAATTTATATAGATCGAGATATGTTTTTAAATTCTAGTTAATTAATAATATATATCTTTTGAAGTATAGTAAACATATAATTAATTTATAAGATAACTGGATAAAAACATTAGTGAACATGTACATATATGTTAATGAAATTACATACCCTAACTACATCTATACTCGCATTCTTGTTTGTGAAAGTTGAGTTAAGTACGTGCTTTATGATTTCTCCTTTTCTTATCTTCTTATTTTTCGTTATTTTCTTTATAATTCTCATTATAGTTCATCACATACATTTGTCTTAATACTTAAGGAATTAATAATTCTAATAATTTTCGAGTACACATATATGAGATGATAAGTTTAATTTTGAATATCTTTATAATTTCTTTATTATTTTTAATTCTAATTTATTATTATCATCCGGTACATTTACTTATTGTACAACATAGATATATGCAACTTTAGTCACTGCCATGAAATACATGTTATTTCAACGTAGCAAGATAATTATCAATAAAATAATTTGTCATTTGAGAAAAAATTTGTCGTCACCTGTTGTTGGTCAATAGAAATCGTTCCACGCGGTAACGAAAGAAGGATATATCTTTCCCTTTTTGCTTGTACGAAAAGCTTCTTTGACATAATAGTATACAAATTTTTATAATGTTTTATTTGTTAAAATCTTTTCATCATCATATTATTATTTTACTTTCTCATATCCTAATTGTAAAAATTATTGCGAAAATGTGAAGTGAAAGTACTAAATTACACTCCTTCCTTTTTTTTGTTGAATATTAATTACACTTCTTCCTGTAGTATATAAGGATCGAAAAGTCAAAATCAGCGGTTGATGTACAGGAAAGAATCACAATCTGATTGAGTACTAAATAATTGTGAAGGGCACAGAAATCAATACAATATTAATTTGCTTTATAACTAAATCACTATAATTATTTTCAATGAAAGATGCTTTGAACATTTGGCGAGTAGGGTATTAATTAATTAGTAGATTAGGGTACCGGCAATGACCAGCTTATTTTTTTAATACAAAAAATACCAAAAGGAAAAGAACAAAGTGAATGTGTAATGAATCCACTAGATCTTCTATATCAAATTATTGGTGTAACTCACTCCTGTCTGTGGTAACCAATCATCCCCAAGCAAAAAATTGGAGACAGTAAAGTTGGATGCATCTGTGGCATTAATCATATGATAACCAGGCCACGTCACTCTATTATCGGTTCCAGACCCTGGCCCACTGTTGCTGTATTCTGCGTAATACAAAGTGCTTAATGCAAAATCACCGTCCCATTCACGCCACCCCTTAGCGTTGATCACACTGTCCATGAAAGTTTGCATATAAACCGTTCTAGAAAACTCCTTCCATGGCCTTCCCAGATACGTTGCAACACCGTTGCTAGAAGCTAAATCATCAGCTGCTCTTATGGTACAATTATGGATTGAAATACCTGTGTCTTGGTTCGGGTCTGTTCTTCCCTGTGCGGTGATAGCGTTGAATTGACCACTCATGGGGAGACGAGGGTACATGTTGCAATTTTGGAAGACAACCTTGGCGTTTCCGAAGATGAAATCCACCGTGCCGTAGATGTCGCATTCGCTGTAGAATTGTCTCAAGGAATGTACGTATAGTGTGTCTTGGTATCCCTCGAAGCTGCAACTGTAAAACGTGGACAAATCTGCTCCGTTTCGAAGTGCAACTGCTTGGTGCTTCACTGCCCCGGCGGTGTTGCGGATGGTCATGTTCACACCCACGAATCCTTGCCCTACCACAGCTGCAACATTCATCATATAGTTATCAGATATATGATATACTCTTAGGAGAAAATTATTCTCTTTGGATAACTTTCTTTCATCACATCTATTACATCACTTTTTGTAAAATAAGAAATGTCCATGCACATCATATAAAATCTTACATGCACGAATTTTTTCATCAGCCATGAAAGAATTAAAACGGTATTATTTTCATAAATTTAAATTAATTTACTTATATTCTATTTCTTGTTTCCTTAATTCCCTATCGTTCAATGAAAATGTAACGTGTGATTAAATAGTTAGTAACATTTTCTAATTCTTATTTTTTTCTTCTCACAATTGACTTTTTCATTAAGTAATTGACCAGAGTTAGATTTAGCTTGAAATTTTTACGGCAAAGAAGTTTCTAACAAGGAAGCAAATAGGTTATAGTAAACATGAAAAACACAAAATTAATTAATAGAGTATATTAAAATATGTTTTCTTTAGAGAGAGTGTATTGTTTAATTTCTCAAATCATAACTATAGTAAGAAATTAAGGATTTAATTATTCTTACCAAGTGTTGCGGAGCTGAAGGTTGTCCAGCCATCAACGACACTACGATTGCCTGTGATAATAGTCTTGTTGATACCATCCCCGACCATCATCAAATACGTCTTCTTCTTATCAATGGACACATTTTCCTCATACACACCGGAGGTTACATAGATAAGGAAGTAGCCATCCGTGGAGACAGATTTGTTAGGAGCCGCGGCAATGGCATCATTGATAGTGGTGAAGTTCCCACTTCCATCTTGGCTCACCGTCACAATATCCCTCACCACAACCTCGTCGCCCACCTTGGCCTGAAGGAGCTTCCTCCTACTCACGGACTCGTAGATCGCGCGGGTTCTGCTTGACATCTTAAGCGGCAAACGCCCGTTTTTAAATCCATGTTGTTTCTTGGTAGGGTACATTGCTTTGGCTTTGGTTCTGGGAACCCAACCCTTGGTGAATAGAGCGAGAGAGACACTGTATAGTTTGGTGTCGTTGGAGAGTGGAACACTGAGACCGTTTCTCACGCTCCAAGCTGAAGCAGTGTCTTTGAGACCGTCCAAGCATGTTTGCTGGTTGGTTAAGATGGCGCTGAGTAAGGTTTGGATATCATCAGCTTGAAAACTAGGAAGTAACCTCGTTGTCTTGTTCACTGTTTGGAAGGAACTAGAAAGAAAATCGAAGTTGAGTTCTCCGAGAGTGCGACAATCTTGAAGCGCACGGATTGCGGTGGCGGAAAGAGAAGAACGACGTTGGAGGTATTTATCAACTAGGTTTAAGAACTTGCGGGCTTGTGAGAGTGATTTTTTGACGGAGAATCGACCATAGTCGTAAACGTTGCCGTTTTGGGGAGGGAGAATGGATTTGCAATAGGATGGGTCTGGGGTGGATTTGCATGCAGTTCCCGGTGAGACAGAAGTGGTGGGATTTGGAACAGTTTCTGAGGAAGCAAATAATGGTAAGAGAATGAGAAATAGAATTAAGAAACAAAGCTTTGAAGCCATGTTGGTATTGTGTTGATTTGTGTGTGTTGGTTGATTGTTAGTTGTTGTTTGAAAACTAGTTTCGTGAGGTTCAATTTATAGGCGAATGAGCCAACTTTTTAACGAGAGAGAGACACCTGATTATGGGTTTAATTATTTATTTACAAGTACCAGTACATGTAAAGTAAAGAGAAGTAAGGATTAGATTGATTGAATAGTCAACCGATGTAGACTTTCTCAATAATACTCATCGAGTTACCATGAGACACGCATCTTGGAAATTGTAACTACCGGATTTCCCACTAGGATTTCCTAAATTTATGTATTTCTGATTTCTGATTTCTGATGTGCGCAGTATGGGTAGTGGAGATTTAATTAATTAGGGTCACTACCGAATCCTTTGTCCTGTTCTATTTCAATGAATATAAATGTTAGTGACACATGCAATTCACTAGAATGAATAAAGAAAAAAATTAACAGTTTATACACGAGTAAATTGATTCATAAGGACTGACTTTTTTTATAATTTTTTTAATTAGATGGTGAATCTTATACATCTCTCATTATTATGTACCTATATATATATATATATATTGCTTTATGTTGTACCGGTAAATTTAAAGGAGAAAATAATTTATAATAGATTTAAAGGGAAAAATTATATTGACAAATTTATTAATTTCTTATATTATTAACAAAATCGATAATCAATTTAAATGTCTTCAAAAATAGAACTTATTTATTAATAAAAAAATAAATATAATTAATTTAGTTCAACTTAAAATTTGACTTTGCCAATATTACTCTCCTAAAGTCGGATAAAACATCAAGGAATCAAGGATTGTCAGTGTTATAAATTCTTTGATATGATGTTGAATTTTTACGAATAAAAAAATGTCAAATAAAACATTTTTCATAAAAATACATCATAAAAAATATAATAATTATAGGTTATAATTACAATAAAATAATTATGTTTATATTTTTTTTATCAGTGAATTTATATTAATATGTTAAAAGGTATAATTACAAATAGGTTAAATAGCAATTCTCCTATTTTTAAATCAAGATATTTAGTTTCCTTATTTTTTAGAATAAGTAATTTTTTTTATAATATGTTAAACTTATGATCATTTATTCATAGACAAGATAATATTTAATCACTATCACACTTGCTTTATTTAATTAACTACTTTAACATTATTTTTTATGCATCATTAGTGAAGAGTTATTAATATAAATATTTTTATTTTTATTTTTATCATTTTATATGTTTTTATTTTGATTACTTTATATATTTTTATTTT
>PYAF01001667.1:1573185-1603579 GCA_007407185.1 Glycine tomentella | reverse complement strand
TGATATAACTAGCTAAACAAAATAAGTGTTAGAGTTGTTTATTATTCTATTTATATATAAAGGATTATGAGTTTAATTCCTATTAATTTTGTTTTATATAAACGTCCTGTTAACTGTCTATACAAATTTCACATTAACATAAATATGTCACATGAAAGTTAATGTTTAATTTTGAATGCTCAACTAATGAAAAAATTTATTTTAAATAATACGATAACTAAATATCTTAACTTAAAAAATATAAGAACCAAAACTTTAAATTTTAAATTATAGAAGAATTAAAATTACAATTTAGTACTAAAATAATAAATAGTCATTTGCGAAATATGAGAACAGTAATGTCGGTCTTTCTCTCTAATCTCTATAGACTAGAAAGTTTTATTTATTACAATTAAAAAGGGTCAGCACAAAAATAACAAATAGTCATTTGCGAAAGCGAAACTATATATGACTGAAGAAACAATAAAAGTAAGAATTTTATTTTTGTGAATTACAATAAAAGCAAGAATAACTCCTTATACCTGAATTCGATTCTTAGTACTTACGTATAAAAAATAATAAGATCAAGAACGAGGTAAAAAATTAATTTCCATTTTACATGCCATATTCAATCTTATTCATGCAAAATGTTTTTGCACTGTTTAACTTTTGTCATATAGATATTACTCCTCTTGTTGAATTATTAATTTTCTTCTAGAATTGATTCAAATGGGCATGTATTTCTTTTATATAATGATAATAAAGTTTGAATGTAGAATTTTATAAAAAATATCTAAATCCCCATCATTGATTAACTCTAGTAAATTCAAATGAATACACATACAATTAGTGTTTATGCAAAGTAGTGGAAGACCTAGGATGGTTTAATTTGAAGTAACTTCATTTTGTGCCTCAGAATTTTACAAAATTTGCCAAGAAAATCTATTTATTACTTGAAGTTTTTTAGCACAAATACACAGTGTCTATGTAAATGAAGACGAAACTCACAATGAATGTTTTAATTAATTATATCTATAGACGCCGGCCTGTCATAATCTAATAAACTATTTTAAGGAATTGTGTGTTGAAAAGAAAAGTGGAAGCCAGCAGATACTTAATTGGAACAAAAAATAGGGGCTGAAAACCCAAAGAAAACGTTTGGTAAAAGATAATTGCCTTTCCCATGGATGCCCAACTGTTTGAAATTGAAACATGGCAGACAGGAGAAAAAGAATAATGGAAAGATGGAAAGGGAAATCTAAATTTGATTGAAATGAGAGATGCTAAGTCATAACTGCCGGTTCTGCGAACTAATTAAATATTTTTTAACAAATGCTCATCAAACTCTAATATAATAGTAAAGTAAATGTATGCAGAAAGATTAGGACTGCATACATATATACATGTTTGAGCAAATACTAGTACTATTACACATAAAGTAAATGATCAAAGCTAAAATATAGCGTGTAGAGTTGAGTTGAATATTTTGTTTTGTTTATGTCAATATGTGCAGCTAGGTCACGACTCACTCACTTAGAAAGTTAGCAAGTTAGATCCCAAGAGTTTATAGACTTTTAACGCGTAAACTCTGCTCTCGACACTTGTATATAGCTATTTGGTGGGCCATCTTTAAGGCGGTGAATGGCCCACACGTTGCTCAGATTCTTCAGTAAACGATATCTGCCAAATTTGGCAAGCTGCGATCAATAACAGAGTCAGAGAAGAAGACTCCAAAGTCTCACTACATGTTTGTTTCAATAAATACACACCCCCTGCCCCTGCTGTAACCTTTGCCTTTCCAATTAATAATGCAACGCGGAAACTAAATACTTCTAATTTTAAGTTATTTAATTATAAAATATTGCATGCAAAATAATCCTCATGTACACATTGATTTTGATAACCCTATTTCCATTATGCATTAATAATTCAAGCCAGAGAAAATAAAAATATTATTTTCTATAACCTAGTTTGGTTTAATTAACTAATTTTACTATCTGTACATCAATATTATCTTCAAATATATTAACGGTGGTGCAGCTTATTAATATACTAGAACTAAAAAATAAATGCATATACATTAACAAATATTAATATTTGTGAAATTTGTTAACATATATCTACTTTGACCATTTTTTTTTGTTAGAATACGTTAACAAATTATGACAAAAAATTATTTTAAAGTACATCTAAAGTATAATTAACATACTTTAAAAACACATACATATCAACTAATAACTTTTTAAATGTAAAAAATAAAAACTACAAATTTAGGTAACAATTTTTTTTAAATTTTCCACAAGTATTCTTTTTTTTAAGACAATTTTGTATGAGATATGAAAACCTCTCCTAATAATTCATATAACTATCCACGAATAATCAAAAGTAATATTTAGTAGTCATATAAATATTTAATTTTTTTATATTTAAATTTTAATCATTTAAATACAATCTAATAATTTGTATTTATAGTTCTATTTTTTACAATAACAAAAACTTCGTATATGTTACTTCATCCAGATATGGGTTTTCTACTATTTTAAGACCGCAACGTCACCGGTATATGCGAAGTTCCAGCACATCCTAACTTGATTTGTTATCGCAAGATCCTTCCATATAAATCATTTTATAATAGTAATTTTATAATGACTGATTTTGACTTTGTAAAATCATAATTCATAAAAGCGACAAAACCTAGCATAAATAAAAATAAGAATACTAGAAATCTAGTTAGCACCCTTAGTTTTTATGAATTATGATTTTACAAAGTCAAAATCAGTCATTATAAAATTACTATTATAAAATGATTTATATGTACGGTAGTTGAATAACTCAAGCAATTTGCTTGTATCAAAAAATCGAATCCAAGTCAAAGGAAGCACGTTATGTTGACATTGAAGCTACCAAACATATAAAAGTGACTTTAAAAAATATATATGTTTATATTATATTTAAAAATCATGCAATTAATAAATATTTATAAATAATTATCAAAAGTATAAAAAATATATTTAAAATACAAAAATAACTTTCAATAGAACAAGAAAAGTTTTTGACATATGATAAGTTAATTATATCTTTAAATCTCTATTAGTCCTTTTAAAAAATAAAGAAAATATATGTTTGACTTTTACAAATATTATAAAAATTTAGAGGCTTTTTATTTTTGAATTAACGTACCGTTCTATTTCCTTAAAATCTTTATGATATAAAATATAATAAAACTATATTTTATTGATAATTAAAAAATATAGAAATATAAACGTTATCCAAATAAACCTAACTAGACATTTGGGCCGTAAAATCCCAATATTGGATTAGCCCAGCAAGAGGAAATTGAGAACAAAATAGAACGTAATTGCTGCTAGCCCAGCACTTGGAACACGGTACGCTATCGCTATGGCTTCAATTTGAGTAGTGAAGACTGAAGAGTGACATTCATGCACTCTGTTTTGAAATGGATTGGGTGGAGATAAAAGAAAAATAGAGAGAAAAAACACACAGAAAAATTGACAGATAGAAAAAAGTAGTGAAAGTGAGATAGAAGAAAAAATATATGTATGATAAATATCAAGTACGACTCAAAGATAAAATAATTAAAACAACCTTTAGACTCATCAATAAAAATATTTTTTTTTGGTTTTTATAAAACAAAAAATTCACATTTATTTAAAAAAATATTACATGTTGACAAAAAGGTTTAATATATAATTTTTTCATTTATTTTTTTAAAAAAATTATTTTAAGCCTCACTTATGATTGAGTTGATCATGATAAGTATTTAATATTTAACATTTACAGATAAAAAAATATAAATATAAAAAAATGTGCAATTAACAATTTATTCATATAAACAAATTTGACAAATTCACTCATTCTTTTACCAAATCCTCCGCATTTATCATATATGTGGCTAGATGATATGGAACAATACATTAAACATACTCTATGACAGATATTCCAATCCAAGTAACATATCCACTTATTTTACAAAGATGTCTGATATGGAACGCTAGTTTGAGGCACCCAATCATTCCCATCCAAGAAGTTAGACACAGTAAAATTAGCTGCATCAGTAGCATTAATAACATGATAGCCAGGCCAGTTGATTCGGTTGCCCGTATTTGAACCAGGACCTGTGTTATCATACTCTGCGTAGTACAAAGTGCTGAGTGCAAAATTCCCATTCCATTCATGCCAACCAGAAGGAGCTATCAAACTATCCATGAAAGACTGCATATAAACAGTCCTTGAGTACTCCTTCCATGGCCTCCCAAGGTATGTTTCCACAGTACCAACCACGGGAGCCAAATCCTGTGCTGCTTTTATGGTTGCATTTTGTATGGAAATGCCTGTGTTTTGATTTGGATCAGTTCGACCTTGTGCTGTTATGGCATTGAATTGTCCACTCATTGGGAGGCGGGGATACATGTTGCAGTTTTGCAAAACAACAGCTGCATTTCCAAATATGAAGTCAACTGTGCCATATATGTCACATTCGCGATAAAACTGCCTCAGAGAATGCGTGTACAAAGTGTCTTGGTACCCTTCAAAGCTACAACTATAGAAGGTGGACATATCCGCTCCATTTCTTACTGCAACTGCTTGGTGCTTGCTTGGCCCAGCAATGTTGCGGAATGTTATGTTCATCGCTACAAATCCTTGTGCTACCACAGCTTCAAATCACCAAGAAATTCAAGGACTAAGAAACATATTCAAATTTAAGGGCATGCACTACAGCACCAGCAATATTTATTAATTGAAGATGTTATGCTTACCAAATGTGGCAGAGTTGAAAGTTGTAAAGCCATCAACAACGTTGTGATCGCCAGTGATGATTGTCCGATTGATTCCATCTCCAATTAGCATCAAGAACTTCTTGTTTTTGGCTATAGATACATACTCTTGATATACACCCTCAGAGATAAAAATAATGAAGTAGCCATCGGTAGCAGCTGTGTTATTTGGTGCAGCAGCTATGGCATCATTGATAGTGGTAAAGTTTCCGCTTCCATCCTTACTAACCAGCACAATATCACTCACCAGTACACTTTCATTATCATTCATTGTTTGAAGTAGTTTTCTCCCCTGACCTCTAGCGGAATCATGAATGGCACGTACTTTGTTTGACATCTTCAAGGGTAAACGATCATTCTGGTTTTGCCATGACGTTGAAGTTTTGTTCTCAGAATCCCAAGCCTTGGTGAACAAATACAGGGAGACACTGTCAAGCTTTGCATTTTCCGCGAGTTGTAAAGAAAGATCATTCTTCACTCTTTGATCTTGAGCTGAAGTTTGTAGGCCATCTAGACAAGTTTGTTGGTTTGTCAAAACAGCACTAAGAAATGTGTGAACATCTTCTGCTTGAGAGGTGGGAAGAACATCGCTGGCTTTATCAACAGTGTCATGGGTTGTTGACAAGTACTCAAAGTTTAGCTCAGCAAGGAATTGGCAATCTTCAAGAGCACGAATTGTGGATTGAGAGTAAGAAGAGGGATTTTGAAGATATGAATACATGTTGTTCAAGAACTTACGAGACTGAGACAAGGACTTTCGAACAGAAAGGCGGCAATAGTCATATAGGCTACCGTATTGATTTGCAAGCACAGATTTGCAGTAAGAAGGATCTAAGGTTGAGGAGCATATGGTTTCTGGTGGAACGACTGCATGGTTATTATCAGCTATGGAAATGGATGTCAAGAAGGATAGCACAAGGGAAACACAGAGCATACGAAAGTACAAGCTATTGAATGCCATAGAAAATGGTATTTCGGATGAAAGAATGAACAATTAAGAGAGTTGTTTGTAGCTTGAAGATTGGATGGAAGGTGTGGTCGATGCATACATAGTTGGGCTTCTTATATAGGGCAGGGTGACGATGTTGTCTCATTAAAATGATTAGAGTTCATGTGGTGATGAATGCATCGCATATAGGAAGTCAACTTTAAGGAATTTTTGTTGCCTACACGATGATGATGCCGTGGCTACCATTAACGTAGTCAACAGCTTCCAATAGAACCGATATAGATATAATCAAATATTTGTTTGAGAATTTAGGATGAACATTCATCAAGTTTAACGTGTCGTGCATGTATGCAAATATTCATTGGAATTATGTTTATTTGTTTAAATTTCTAGCAAGATTTTTTTGGTGCGTGACTTATCTGATAACGCATTTGATATGATTTTAAACTTGTCAACGGTGGGGTAGGTTCCCAGCAATCACAAGACACAGGAACACAAAAGAATAAGAATAACAAAACGAACGTGGATTATTATTTGACAAAAATCTGATAACATTGTATTGTTTTGTAGTTATATATGATTGAAAGTCAAAATTTTGGTGAGTGTTAGAACACTGGAAACAAAATTACAGAATAATGATTGAAGATTCTTAGGAATGTATGTAGTCAGATAGTTTCCCTCCTGCTGCATAGCTAAATATGTTATGACGATAAAATATAATTAAAGTGGAATATAATAATAGCCCAAGTATCTTCTTGGTTTATATCGTATGACGTGTCTACCAACCAATGCCGCTGCACCTTAAAGTTTGTCCATTTACATGGATTAGACACAAAATAGGTCATATGCTGAAGAACGCGATCAATTGCCGTCCAAGACTTGGATTGGTATAAACAAATCTTACAGATATATTCTTTTATATTTTTTCTTTATTTTTTTAATTATATTTGGTTTTTATTGATGAAGAAATTCACACTTTATTAGTTTAATTACAATTTTGATGAAGGAGAAGTGAATTAGTCCTAAATACACTTACACCCTCCATTGAAAAATTACACTTCTCTTACTTTATAAGTTATTCTTACATAATGTTAACATTCATTGTTTTAACAAAATATTATTTACTATTTTTATGTACAGACCACACACCTAGTAGGCTAGTACCCTTAAAAATAATAACATAAAAATAAGAGTCGTCTAAACGATAATTTAATTTTATAATTAAAAAGGATGTATTAACTCTAACCTTAAGGAGGACGTTAGTGGAAAAACCCATAAAAAAGCAATTATATAGTTCAAAATTTAAGAGTTAAACAAACAAGGTGTTTGTTAGCAGTTAGCACAAGAAATAAACGTATTCTTTTATAGTCAGTTTAGCCCAACTTTTTTTAGAGCTTAAAAGTTACTTATAAGTAAAAATTGGACCAAAAAGTTATTAAAAAAAAGTCCTTTGAAATAAAAAAACAACTTAAAAAGTAACTCTTAGAAAAGCTAGTACGTGTACAGTATGAATAGTTTGAATATTTTTGCTGAAACAATTTCATATCATTTGATCTCATTTTTCATGATTACTTCGTTGTACAATTAAACCAAAGTAAGTTAAATGTTGCAGGCATTATAGTTAATTTTGTGCTTCTTGCCACCATCTTTTGTAGAAATTGTTTAATATTTACAATTTAATTTAGTGTCCCTTGCTTCTTCTTTTTTCTTTTTCTTGAAAAGTTTGGCTCAATTCCATTTAATTAAACTTACTAAGATAATTTTATAATATATAGTGGCCTATGGCCATGTGATGGGTTGATATGATATTTTTTTTTAATATGCAAGAATAAAAAATCAATATCTAGAGAATTCACACACATCTTATTTAACTAATTGAGAGTTATTTAGATTTTCTTAATGAATTGTTACTTGATATTGGATTGATCTCGCTAATATAATTTTGAAGATGTGGCTATTCATTTTCTTAAAATAAATACACATTATACCCTTCTTCGTTGAAAATTTACACTTCTCTTACTTTATATTATTATATTATTATAGGAGGCAAACTTTGGTGGGAAAATAATTTTTCTTCTGTATAATGTGAAAAAAATAATGATCTTTTTGATTGATCTTATTCTATAATACAATGGTGTATCTTTCACACCTTATCATCACATCTCCTCTTCTTACTGACTACTCTGCCACTGGTTACCATTCCTCATCACCAGAGATTATCGATTTTCAACAGTTGTGCATTCTTGGATGCCACCGTCGTCCTCCCTCTCCTCTCTGCTTCCCTACTCCATTATTTGCTAAATCTTTAGTTTAATTTTCTAAGAACTGCAAACCCCAGTTCTTGCATGGCTCCATACCCAAAGGAATAGCAGCCAGGCCCTGCATAGCATACATACATTTACTGATCTAATTCCTTTTACTTGCTAGAAATGGAAAGCATGCATTTCCATTGTTACAATGATAAATGACTCCTATTTCCTCAAGTTGTAACCTAAGGGAAAGCAATGGGCCCTAAAAACTTAAAATGCTAGATAGCCCTATCACGCCTCATGTAGAAAAATATTGTATAAAAAATCTCGTAACTTCCCCCATCACCCTTGTTTGGTTTCTAATATGCCCAAAATGGTCAAAGGCTTGTCGATGATGCTGTGGTAGGATTTTTTTTTTATAATTAATTTCTTTGTTTGATTCTGGAGAGAAATCTAGGGAAAAGAAAATAAATGGTGATAAGATGTGAAAATTGCACCATAATATATAGAATATGAGATCAATTTATGTACCATACACAAGAAAAATTATTTTCCCACCATACGTTATTCTTACATAATGTTGACACTCAATTGCTTTAACAAAATATTATATATTATTTTTATGTACAGACTAATAATTTTCATAAAAACATAATTTGTATATTTAAATCACACAATAATTATCTAATTTATTCTCTTTTAACGTTTCTTTGAGTTAAAAAGTTATAAATCTAGTTTATTCTAAGTTTTTATCCCATGAATACTAGTTAGTAAATTTACATTGCTTTAGTTTTACTTGTTGTAGAAAGTGACACAATAGGAGATATGAAAGATGTTGAAGAATGAATACTAAAGTTAGTAAATTAATATGTGGTCACTTCAGCTGCTGAACTTTTCATGTGTGCTCAGCGCGCACATTCACACAGTCATTGTCAAAAAAACATGATTATGCAACATTTTGAAGATAAAAAGAAAGGAAACACTATGCCAAATGGGATATTCAAATAGAAACAAGGCTAAGGCACGAGAGAAGATAGGAAAATCATCCACTTGAGGATCCTTTCCTCCATTCTTTTTCATTCCTCTTGCTTTCTTTTTGTATTTGTAAGTCTCTCATGACAATGAAATGCCAAATCACCGATTGTCGGGAGCTCAACAATGAAATACTCTTGATGTAAGGATTTTCACTATCAATTTAATATTATTTCAATATTATTGCTTCTTTTATAAGTTTATTGTCTTGTTTATGGTTTCATCACCTATGCACATGTGTGCTATAAGGTTTACTCATTGAAAAATGTTTGCACCCTAAGAACTTGAAAAGAGCATCTAAGTAATCCATGTCTAGAGATAGAATTGTATTGCCTTAATTATGCATATTTATTCTTAAAGCAAATTATTTGAAGTAGCTCTTAAGGAATTAGAAGTAAAATTAAGTAATTTAGACTCTTTCACATGAAGGATCATGGTTATAGGATAGATTAGCATATGAAGGTAATAATTGGAATAACATCAGATAGTGAAAATATCTAATATTGCATCAAGAGTAGTTTTGGTAGGCCGAACACCCAAGACGTCACGAAAATCTACATCAACCGCCAATTATCACCCAAGTGTTTGTGTTTTGTTTCTTTAATGTGTTATGCTTAATTATCTTTATTTATGATTAAATTTTATATTCTTGTATTATCACTTGATAAATATCTAATTTAATCATTTATTTGCTTAAAATTATATATATATATAAATTTTGAGTATAATTAAAATTCATGTGGACTCGATACTCAATCTTATTATTCTAATACTATTTGGACGAATTAATACACATCAAGAAATTAAAACATACCACACACTAATAAGCTAGCACGAATGCTTAAAAATAAGAGTCGGGTAAGTGATAATGTAATTTTGTAATCAAAAAGAGATGTGAATTTCATTAACTCTAACCTTAAGGAAAGTTAGTGGAATTACCCATAAAAAACGCAATTATATATAGAGTTCAAAATTTAAGAGTTAAACAAACAAGCCGCGGTTAGCAGGCATCAAGAAATAAACGTACTTAATTAAGGTAAGTTAGGATGACAACTATATTTATAAATTTGGGAAATTCTGGAGTTTAAGACATGCAAATATTGGTTGTGAGAGGAAAATTGAGTGAATAGGCGATTCTATTAATCTTCATTCTTCAAGCTTAGAAGAACTCTGTATATCCTTTTAGTAAGGTAACTTGCAATTTGTTATATAATAGTACTGCGCGCATGCATGTTTAGGAACATTAATCCATGTCGTAAGTTTTCTTATTTTCTATCAATTATCTTGAAAAGTTGAAAAAATATTAATTTTTTTTCTCGATAAGAAAAGGTATTTATTTTATTAAACTAATAATTCAAATGCCTACTGCAGGTATGACGAATTTAAAGCAACCCATGTTAGCCTTGGTCGGATCGGATAAATTAAAACAAGTGATTTGTATATTGTAATTAAGTAACCGAAAGTCACTAATATTGCAGTGTCTATATCTTTGAAAAGTAGAAAGGTGAATATAAGTCGTGTAAATATTATATATTAATGAGTAAATCACAATCTTACAATAGAGTAGCGGTGCATTTAATCATTTATAAATACAATAGAAAAACACGTGTAGCAGCATTAAAAGAATTGTTAAGCAACTTTGCTCTTATTATACGCAACCAGCTAGCTTGTAACTTTTGACTATATCAATCCACTCACGTATGGAACTCCAGTTTGAGGCAGCCAACTATCTCCATCCAAGAAGTTAGACACAGTAAAATTAGCCGCATCAGTAGCATTGATAACATGATAACCAGGCCACGTCACTCGGTTTGCGGTGTTTGAACCCGGTCCCGTGTTATTATACTCTGCATAGTACAAGGTGCTTAGGGCAAAATCCCCACTCCATTCACTCCAACCAGAAGGATTTATGAAACTATCCATAAAAGACTGCATATAAACCGTTCTTGAGTACTCTTTCCATGGTCTACCTAGGTACGTTTTCACGGTACCAACTGAAGGAGCCAAATCATCAGCAGGCTTTATAGTGGCGTTATGTATGGAAGTGCCTGTGTTTTGGTTTGGGTCTGTTCTGCCTTGTGCTGTGATAGCATTGAATTGTCCACTCATGGGAAGGCGAGGATATAGGTTACATGTTTGGAGAACAACAGCAGCATTTCCAAATATGAAGTCAACGGTGCCATAGATGTCACATTCACGGTAAAACTGTCTAAGAGAATGCGTGTACAAGGTGTCTTGATATCCTTCAAAGCTGCAGCTGTAGAAGGTGGAAATATCAGCTCCATTTCTCACTGCAACTGCTTGATGCTTGCTTGGCCCAGCAGTGTTTTGGAATGTTATGTTAACAGCTACAAATCCTTGTGCTACCACAGCTACAAGTGCAAATAAAATTATACATGTAAGAAAATGTTGTCAAAATTTATAAATCAAATTAAAGATGGTTATATATAAGTTAATTTTCATGCTATCTTAGCATGTTTGGTTCTAAATAATCATTTTTTCATTAAAAAAAAAACTATAAAATTATTTTAAAAAATGATTATATCTTAAAAATAAGTTGAATTAAACATGGACATGTTGAAAATAAAAACTACATGTTGTACGTGCAATGCTCACCAAATGTTGCTGAGTTGAATGTTGTGAAGTTATCGACAACATTGTGATCACCAGTAATAATCGTTTGATTGATCCCATCTCCAATCATCATCAAATTCTTTTTGTTTTTTGCTATGGATATGTATTCTTGATACACACCCTGAGTGATAAAAATTAAAAAGTAACCATCACTAGCAACTGTGTTATTTGGCGCAACTGCTATGGCATCGTTGATAGTGGTAAAGTTCCCGCTTCCATCCTGACTAACAACCACAATGTCTCTAACCAACACACTTTGGCTGTTATCTTGTAGTAATTTTCTCCCGTGACCTCTGGCAGAATCATAAATGGCCTGTACACGGTTTGACATCTTCAATGGTAAACGACCATTGCGGAAACCCAAATGTCTCCCATTGGCTTGCCATGATGTTGAGATTTTCTTCTCGGGCACCCAACCCTTCGTGAACAAGTCAAGGGAAACACTGTGAAGCTTCTTGTCATCAGAGAGTGATGAGATAAGATCACTCTTCACTCTTTGATCAGAAGCTGTGCTCTGCTGCAAGCCTTCTAAACAAGTTTCTTCGTTTGTTAAAACAGCACTAAGAAGGGTTTGCTGATCTTCGGCTTGAGCGGTGGGAAGAACATCGCTAGCTTTATCAACAGCGTCAAGTGCGTTTGTTAAGTATTCAAAGTTTTGTTCAGCGAGGAATTGACAATCTTCAAGGGCTCGAATTGTGGGTAGAGACAAAGAGGATCTGTCTTGAAGAAGTGAATTTACTGAGTTCAAGAATTTGCGGGACTGGGACAAGGACTTTCGGACAGAAATTCGACCATAGTCAACGATGCTTCCATTTTGATTAGCAAGCACGGTTTTGCAGAAGGAAGGGTTTACGGTGGAGTTGCAAATTGTTTCTGGTGGAACCACTTCACGGTTGTTAGCAGCTATGGAATTCGGTGCAAAAAAGGAAAGCACAAGGGAAACACAGAGAGTAAGAACGGACAAGTTCTTGAAAGCCATTGGTTTTTTGAAAGAAGGGATGTTTAGGATGTATGGGAATGAGGTTTATGTTTTTCGGTGCCTCTTATATAGGCATAAGACGTAGATCAATTTGATGTTTTAAAATGGTAGGTCATGCATCGTAATCTGAACTTAGAATGAAGGCATCACACGCATTAAAAATGTCAACTAGAATGAATTTGAATTCTCCTACTTCATGTTGATGTGCCTACTATGAGCGCAGTCAACTCATACCAACTCGCCATTGTGAAATACAGTGTTTGCCAAGTAGTTGATTAGAATATTCATTGAGTTACCTGTAAATTGTTGCTATAATATCCTGCATGTGTGCAAATGTTCTAAATGGCGATTTAATGATTCTATTGGTATATATGTATTGTAAAAAGAAATAAGATACTAATTTAATACTTAAAATTAATAATACCGTTAATTAATGCGATTCTTAATATTACGAAATAAATTAATTTGGCCATTAAAATAAATATTATCAATTTTACGTGGGAAGAGCTTAAATTAAAATTGATCTATTACGATAAGTTGATCTAATCTTGTCCCTAACGATATATCAAGTCTTGATGGAATTAGGTTCAATAGCAAATTTTCGAATAAATAAACTGATCCTAATGTGTCTCATGATCATACCCTCGATTGCTTAGCTTCTATTAAAGTTATAAGCGCTCACTAAAGAGAATTGCTTAATAATTTGTCTAAAGTAGGAGAGTAAAATTATTTTTTTATTGTTACAAACATTCCTTGGTGATGTTGATTTGAAGTCATGCATGCATGCTATAAATGAGTGATATAAGGTTGGTTTAGAAATTTTAAAAAATAAAATGAAAAAATTACAAATTCAATTTTCTTATTAATAATTAATATTTATCGATAAAAAAAATATGTGATAAATATTTCTTTGGATAATTTTATTATTATAAATTACAAGAAAAAATTGTATAATATAATTTAGAATTGATTTTTAATTTGATTATTGATATTACCAAAAAAAAAACATCTATATATTTGTTCTATACATATGAAGTTTTATTTTACGATTAGATATATGAAGTTAGAATCATATTGATCTCTTTGACATGCATCATGAAAAATGAAATTTAGTCCATTTAGACTCTAAGTTGGTATGCATCATACAATTTAATCCATAATTAATGTGAATAAGAGAGACTAAATTGACTTATATTTTAATAATATTAAAAAAGTTATTTGATAGTGACACTTTTCCGATAGCACCATATATGATTTCAGTACCGAATTGGCTGATGTGATGTCAATTTTAATGGCCAAAATAATTTATTGTTTTTATATACTTAATTTTTTTATACTAAAAATCAAATTAGGTGACAGTGACAATTTTAAAATCAACTTGATATATCACTAAGAAAAAGTGTTTGTTCGCTTGCTTATCTGATAGCATCGAATATATATTATTTTAGTTTGTCAACTGTGAGGTTGGTTCCCAGCAATCATAAGACACGTAAACACGAAAAATAAGTCACGTAACCATCGGTTATATGACCAAGATACATCATCATTGCATTGTCTCGTGTTCAAAGTATGACAAAAATCGCAATACGGATATACTAAATGTCCGCGACGACGTGCTGATAATAATATTGAGTTTAATGGTGGTGTCTGGTGTGTATATGTAAATTTAGATAAGAGTTCACATAGTCCATGTTCAACACAAGGAATAACACACAAGTGGATAGTAGCTCAAATTCTTCAAATTCTTTAAGCGTATGATAAAGAGTTAAATCTTTCATTATGTGTAATGTGTATATATAAAATAGCTATGAATAGAGAAATTGTACGTCTCTTAATTAGAATTTTATTTGTTTAGAACTAGAGATATACCTGTTCATGTTTCGAAAGATTAATTCCAAGTTATAAATGATATGAAAATTTGTAACACAATTTATGATTTGTAGTTATAAGAGAGACCTAAATAAATCTGTTTTAGTTCAAATTTATTTAAATTAATTATTTTTTAATTTATGTGCATAAATGTTAAACATGTTCTATTTTGTTATTCTAGGTACACATATTCATCACTCGTCTCATTCCACTAATTTCATTTGATCTGAAGTTAATTGTGACAAATTCAATTTATACTCGATCGTCTCATATTTTGAAGGCAAGTTCAATTTATACTTATAGTCGTCCTACCTTAATCTGGTGTTTTCTTTATATTTTTTTAAAAGTATAATTTTTAAAATTTATGCATTATTAGAATTGATCGACTTAATATGGATAATATTTTATATAACATGATATTATATTTGTATTAATATTATTTATTTTAAAATATAATATAATTATAATTAATACTTATTTGATTTTACAATTTAATTATATATAATGTTAAAATTAATATATTAATTATGTCCACAAATCAAGTTGACCTAACTAGTCTTCGTGGATATATTATTAGGTCTCAATTGGTTCGAGTTTAGATTCAAACAAATTAATGATCCTATTAAAATTTTGGACAAAAAAAAAAGAGTTAAACTCATCTCAATTCGACATGTGAACTCCCTTAAATCTAGATATTTAGCATGAGAGAGATTAAAGTTGTGGTTGAATTTTTAAAAAAAATAATTTAAACGTTATATTTTTACTTGATCCTCTATAAATTAATTTGAATATCTTTCTTTAATGATTTTTTAGGAATTATTTTTCAACAAAAATATTTTAAAATAAATTATGAATAATTTATAAAAATAACCATATATGTCACTATAAAATATAAATTATTTATTATCTAAAATATAATTTATATATTACAAAATATTTATTTATTATACATTTTAGTTATACCAAAAAAAAATATTCTATAATAATTATAAAAATAAACCACTAACCAATCGCGAACCACTTGATATTTGAAAGAAAAATACAAAATGCAGACTGTTACTCATTGTATTTTTAATTTGTATACTCCAACCAACGTACAATTGCTTGAGTTCACTACTTTGATCAAATACTTGATAGTTGTCACTGCTTTAAGACATTGAAAACCCTAAATAAAGATACTTTGAATTCGAACTAGCCTTTTTTCTCTTCTGTGCATCAAGAATATCTTCAATTAACAGCTAAAGACTAATTTAATTAATATTTCTTAAATAATAATATGATACTTTAAATTCTAATTAGTGTGAAGTGTAGAAAGACGATAGCTCACCCCATACGGAATATGTGAAAAAGCATATTGTGAATGAGCAGTAGTATAAGTATCGGTGAAAAAAAAGGGAATGAGCGGCAAAATTATTTTATTATCTGAGTAGTATAAGATCAGACGCGAATGAACTTTAGTTTCGTGGATTGCGTAACGTCAGTTAGGACAGGTACTTATTTTTCTCGTTTCTTTTCCATTTTTTCGGCACCTTTAAGGAGGGATTTATTGTCTCATATTCTCGAAAATGTATGATTATTATTATTATTATAACTAAAGATGTTGAAATAGTCATCACAATGGCAAAGATCAAATAAGCGAGCGAGCTGTTGGGAAAGCCAGTAAGGCACAAGTGCTCAACTTGTTACATCTTTTGCATAGTTTATGACACAAATTCTACCTTGACCCTTTATTTTCGTATGAATGGCTTAAAAAAATAAGCTAAATAAAAATTGACTGTGTTTATGAAAGTATGAGGAAGATCGAGCGGTATGCATCCCAGTCAAGTGCTGAACAGCTAGTTAGAGATTTACAAGTTGGCAGCGAAGCTTCTTTGTATTTATCCAACGCGTTAAAGAGAATCAAAGTGTACACAGAGTCTACCTTAAAAATAATTAAGTAAAAAGAGGTTACAGCGCACGATACAATAATCTACTTTGTCAACTCAATTTACATGCTCAATCTGCACGTATATTAATTCATTAGTTAACACTTACATATATGAACACTGCCACTGGGGTTTAAATAATGCCTAGCAGCCAAGATGAACTTGGTTTTTTATATGTTAAAATACTTTT
Organism: Glycine tomentella; assembly: GCA_007407185.1. Lineage (NCBI taxonomy): Eukaryota > Viridiplantae > Streptophyta > Magnoliopsida > Fabales > Fabaceae > Glycine > Glycine tomentella. Next base: position 1,586,977 of record PYAF01001667.1, on the reverse strand, counting down.
TTTCATATTCTTTCTTTTATTATATCTACACCTGCGACAATGACTCGTTTGTTCTTTATGCCGTGCTTGACTCAGTCTGGACAAAAAATCTAAACGGGGATTTGAAATGGAAAATGTTATGAAAATGATGATATGTTCAAATAGGAAGAATAGATATAGGGAAAATTTCTACACTGACTAAATTCTGCATATATATGCATGCATACATGTAATCTTATTCGCAGCTTAATTAGATTTGGACCACCAATATAATACAAAGTCACGATGGCGATATGGCATGTTTGTAAGCAAGTAACAGAATTGTCGATAGCACTAGTGATTTTATAGCCTACTTGGCAATGGGCATGAACTTATGGGCTGGTAATAGTATATGACATGTTTGGATACAAGTTTTTCTAGATGCACTTCTAGAGAAAGAAATTAAGAAGAAAAAAATGAAATAAATTTTTCCATAAGTTAAATTGAGTTTTTCATTAATTCATTTGTAGATGTCATCTCATCTTTTAGAGAAGCTATATTTGTAAATTTCTAAAAATTAGCTAATGAAAAATTTATTTTTGTTTTTGGAAAAGTTCATCTCATTTTTTTGAACTTATTTTCTTTTTTTAGAAGTATTTCTAAAGAAGTTTACATAAACATACCCGTCGAAAACTCTTCTAACTTAATTAACTAAGGGATTGCTTAATTGAAGGAAGTTAATTAGTATCCAGCCTGTAGCAAGCATATATATATACAGTTTCCTACGCCGGTGGTACCTATTCAAACCATTCTAACACGTCTTAGATGTCTACGTACGACAATCCGCTAGGTGTATATTTGATGGTATAAATTAATCATTTTACTAAATAATATGAGAGCACTGATCAATTTTATCATGCAGTGGGCACCCAAAAAAATCTGACTTTGAAAACAAACTAATATAAGATTCATTTACAAATAATATGCAAGTTGCATAAACAGTTTTTATATTAAATTGGTTATTATTTCTCCATAAGAAAGCAATTCTAAGTTATTTGTCTCAATTTTAAAGTTTCAACCGAATTTTTATTTTTAAAATTATTTCTAAATAATAAATATTTAGCTTGAATATTGTGAAATAATTAAGTTGACCGGATTAAAACATGTAGATGGTAAATGAGGCCCACACTCTAAAGTCCAAGGAGTCATTGTGAATTTAAGAAAATGGGCCATCTAATAGTGTCCAGCAACCAACCGGAGATCACGGGATGTAAATGAAACCGTAGTTATAAGTAATGATGAAACCATGTAGAGTACTTATTATGAAACGCTGTTAGTCGCAATTAGAGCTATCATGCTTCGAATTACACCTTAATTTTTGTTCGCTGAAAAGAATAATATTTATTTTTGTTTCCCTTCATAAAAGGATTTTGCTCAAATACCGTGGAATCTTATGAAATGGCGATAGTCGCAATTATGGTATTCATGGAATGTTTGTGTGCTGTGATAGGTCTTGTGTGGCAATGAAAACGCCTCGGTACCCCTCCAATCAAGAATTGGGATTTCACAATGACTAGTTTTTAAGTACACTTTAAACTTGTGTCTTTTTTCGGTTCTTGTCTACATGGTTTCATAATTTGGTGTTTTACACTTAAAAGGAAGTTGTTTAGGGATGAAAAAGAAAAACAATTGTATATGTCAAATTAAATTTATTTATCGAAGAATAAAATAATGTGAATCAAAATGTCATATTTGAATAAGATAAAACCACTTTCTAAAATATCTATCCACTATTTTAATTAGCTATGTACAGCTTTTTCAAACAGACATACTTGCCAAAAAAAAGTATGTTCGCTTACATTCCCAGTTGTTTTTTAATCAAAATTCTATGCATAAGAGATGCAAATATGCATTGTGAAGCAGCATAGTGCAGTAAAACCATGAGGAGGTGCACAACTTTTATGAGCAGTTCATGCATGACTAGCGATACAAAACATATCATGTAGAGTGACTGAGTGAGGTTGGTATTTTGTGTGAAGGATCATAATAACCAGATCTATCTATGCATGGGCCTCTATATCGTGGTTCTTGGACCTTTTTAATTAGTGAACTTGATCAATAAGGAGGATATTTGTTCTCCATGCTTGTGTTCATCACCTTTCTCCGACAATTTTTCCGTGTTCGAGCACCGTGCACTTGTTTTATTTGTTCACTGACAAACAAACAGTTAAGTTCATATGTGCTCAGTGCTCAACGAGTTGTGGGTAAGAACTTCTCTCGGCAACCGCAACATAACATGGACTGGAGCGCTCGGGCTATCCATTGGGCAAACAATACAAATTTAAACAAACTGGTAATATACTAACATTATTTCTATGTATGTGTGACCGTGATACAAACATATACATATGTGATTATTATCACTCCAAAACTAACATGTTAAATTTGCAAAATGTTTTTTATTCTCTCATAGAAAAGGCTGAAATGGAAGATTATATGCTCTGATGTGTATGACAATCTTATATAAGAAGTAGAAATTTAAAAATAATGGACACTAGAGGGATACTACTCATACAATTCTTTCATAGCATGTGTATTCCTTAGTGTGATGATATTGAGTTTGTCATTAAAAAGATGTACACTGCATACATTACTGCATTAGTATAAATCCAAGTCTAGCCATGCTAATAATTTGTAACAACCTGCTAACAAGTGATGTATGTTTAATTAATAGCACCAAACAATAGTTTGTGTATAGTTATCTAATATCTACAATGTTTTCTCTGGTAAGATATATATAAAATTACTGTTTTTTCTAATTTCTAATGAAAAATAGCCACCAATGATGGTAAAGTACACGAATCACGAGAAAATTGTGGAGATATGATTATTTTTTATAAAATACTCAACTGGAGTATTACTTGATTAATGTTCCGGTTGTTTTCGATTTTCCTTTAACAGTAGTTTCTTAAAATGGACCTTGGATGACCGGCTAATTAATATCTCCTTAGAACTTTTCAGTTTAGAAGAAAGTAATCCAAAACCCTGTTGTTGTAGGATGTGGACCTAATTAGTAACTATTGTTGGCATTGTAACCAAGCAAGCAGAGGCAGCTTTTAGCCTTTTATAAATAGATACAAGAGGAGCAAGAGAGATAGTAGCATTGTAGTTTTGTGTTGGCTTGGCTGGGTTGGCTTGGGTCATTTTTACATTGGGCAGTTCAACATGAGGACCTTTTCCCTCTTTTCTTGTCTTTTTTTCCTTCTTTCTGTCTTTTCCACCACTCTGCTCCACCCATGTCATTCCCTCCACCACCACCCTCACTCTGCCACACACAACTACAGAGATGCTCTCACCAAATCCATCATCTTCTTTGAGGGCCAGCGGTCAGGGAAGCTCCCTTCTAACCAGAGGATGTCTTGGAGGAGAGACTCTGGTCTATCTGATGGGTCAGCCATGCATGTATGATGATATAATAATGTTAATACAGCATTCTTGGTCTCTGTCTCAGTTTTTGTGTTCTCTGGCTTGTGCACATTGCTTATTTCTGCATTAAATGTACAATGCAGGTTGATTTGGTTGGAGGGTACTATGATGCTGGGGACAATGTCAAGTTTGGCTTTCCCATGGCCTTCACCACCACCATGCTTTCGTGGAGTGTTATTGAGTTTGGTGGAGTCATGAAAGGTGAGTTGAAGAATGCCAGAGAGGCCATTCGTTGGGCCACAGATTATCTTCTCAAAGCTACTGCACATCCAGACATCATTTATGTTCAGGTTAGTCTTCTCTTCTCTTCCTTATAGTTTCATTTCTTTTTGTTATATTCATTCATGTTATACTATTGGGTGTGGTTTTTGCAGGTGGGAGATGCTGTGAAGGACCACGCTTGTTGGGAGAGACCCGAGGACATGGATACCCCAAGGAGTGTCTTTACAGTAGATAAAAACAACCCTGGTTCTGATGTGGCTGCAGAAACTGCTGCTGCTCTTGCAGCTGCGTCTCTGGTTTTTAAAAAAGTTGACCCCACCTACTCCAAAACTTTGGTTAGGAGAGCTATCCGTGTAAGCTTTTGATTTGAGATGAAACCATTTTTTTGGATGTTAATGCAGTTCTTTCAACTAATGCTTAAAATGATAGTATACTTGTTTATGGGTATAGGTTTTCCAGTTTGCCGACAAATATAGGGGACCCTACAGCAATGGTTTGAAGCCCGTTGTGTGCCCCTTCTATTGTTCTTACTCTGGTTATCAGGTAAAGTTCTAATTTCCTGTTTTAAGTTCCATAGGTTTTGATGTGTGAAGTATAAAGTAAAGCAAGAACTGTTTTCTTAATTATGCTTTTGTAAATATGCCAGGATGAGCTGTTGTGGGGTGCTACTTGGCTTCACAAGGCTACTAAGAACCCAATGTACCTAAACTACATTAAGGTTAATGGACAGACCCTTGGGGCTGCAGATTCTGACAATACCTTTGGATGGGATAACAAGCATGTTGGAGCAAGGATACTGCTTTCTAAGGTCTAAAATGCATTTCTTTTCTTATCGTTTTTTGCTGGAGAGAGATGGTAACAAAAATATAAAGGTTTCCAACTCATAATATTTGTGCTGTTGGTTTTAGGAATTTCTTGTTCGGAAGGTGCAAACCCTGCATGACTACAAGGGTCACGCGGACAATTTTATCTGTTCTGTTATCCCTGGCTCCTCATCTTCCCAATTCACCCCAGGTAAGGTTTTTTTCCTTCTTTTTTTTTTTCTACTCTCAACTATGTGGTCTAATCAATGTGTACACCATTAATTACCTTTGGTTCCTGGTTCTTTATTAACTACGCAGGTGGTCTTCTATTCAAGATGGGTGATAGCAACATGCAATATGTCACTTCCACCTCATTCATACTCTTAGCTTATGCTAAATACTTGACCAAAGCCCATTTGGTTGTGAACTGTGGTGGAACCATAGTAACTCCAAAGAGACTCCGAGCTATAGCCCAAAAACAGGTACAAAAAGTTGTCAATGCAAGTGTTTTATAAAAAAAAGTGGATTTTATTCTGATTAGTTGTTGATCTTGATTTATTGTTATTTTTCAGGTGGATTACTTGCTAGGAGACAACCCATTGAAGATGTCTTATATGGTGGGGTATGGTCCACGGTACCCGCAAAGGATACACCACAGGGGCGCATCGCTGCCGTCCGTTGCTGTTCATCCTGGCAAGATCCAATGCTCAGCAGGATTCAGTGTGATGAAATCGCAATCACCCAACCCCAACATTCTAATGGGTGCCGTTGTTGGAGGGCCGGATCTGCATGATGGGTTCCCAGATGAACGGTCAGATTATGAGCAATCAGAACCAGCTACTTATATTAACGCACCACTTGTAGGAGCACTTGCTTATCTCGCACACTCCTTTGGGCAACTCTAGGGGTCTGTGTCTCTCCAACTTTGTGTGCTTCTCTTGTTTTAATTATTAAATAGTAGTTCAAGTGGATTGGCTAGTTTTAATTCCTTGGAATTGCACAAGGTAATGGGGGGGTAAAAACTCTCAAGAGCGCCAGGGCGCGAGCCCCCGACCTTGAAGCACATTGTTCAAGGCAAATTAGATAGCAATAGCCTTTATGTTTTTACTTTTACTCCTAGTTCTATTTTTCTGCTTTGTTGTGTTGATTTGAGTGGAAGAAGGTTTATGTTTTAAGGTTTAATGTCAATTTTTGTGTCATTTTAGTACAAGTTCTATTTTGTTTTTTAAGTAAAGTGTATTATTTTGTTGGTGTTGTTCACGCAACTCCATAATCACCACCGTGTCCGTCACCCCTCCTTTTTGTGCAACCATGACCCTCTACCATATCAGTTTAGTGCGCCCGCGGCAGATTTGCACCTTTGACATTTGGCCCTTGATCTCTGCGGCCCATGGCTGCTCAATGTCGAATTGGTCGGAATAGGAGGGTGTTGCAACATGTCTGGGTTGTGGGAAGGGAGGCACAACATGGTGTAGGAGAGGAGATGCACAGAACTAAATTAAGTAGTCTTTATTATTTTAAATCAATTATTTTAAAATTTAAAAGTTAACGAAACGTTAACATTTTGGAATTCGGAAGAAAGGATTAGAGTATAATTTTTAAAATTTGATATATCAGAATGGCATAATTATAAAATATAATAAAGATTAAAAGTGATATTAAGTTATGTTTTTATTTGATGGATTACGTGAATGCTCATGGACGTTTACAAGTCCAGTGGTGGTGAACTTATCAAGATTCAAGAATTTATAAAGTACTAGTAAAAATCTAATTTAATAAGGGTGCAAATGTGAGAATTTACATCGAGAGGCGAAATAGAATGAATTATAATACTTGATAATTTGATATAGAGGCACGATTTAATTATCAGGTCGCCTAATCCTTGAAACTTGGAAATAATCCGTTAATAATTATAATACTAGCCAAGCACTGTGACAGATAATATATAATAATGAAAGGCACATATTTTACTGGGTAGTGTCAGTGTGTAATCCGAACAGAGTAATGCTATTTTTATAATAGAAGTATAAGGTTGACAATAATTTATACAGTACACGATAAAAAAGAGAAGGAAGAGAAAAAAGAAGTGATTTGATAAAGATAAGTGTAAAAAATATGGTAGGAACAACAATAAAATACTATTTAACTGGATTGCGCATAACGAGTTTTGACCGTTGAAAGCGAGAGAGGGAGAAAAAAGATATTGGGCTTTGGTGACATGTTATGTGCAGAATAGGGGATGATAGGGTAAAAAAAGCTGGCTAAGCCTACCTTGCATCACATGTATAGCAGTATAGTGTAGGGAGAGTGCACTGCAGCTCTGTGACAGGGTCAGGGGGATACCTCCCCAAAGACGGAAAGACATTCCTCCAGTCTGAGTCTCACTGACATAAATGATCACCCGGATAGATGCTTTGGATTGGTTGGGCCACTATTAATATTTAGTACTAATTTGTTTGAATGTTCATACAAATAGTTTTTTTTTTTTTTTTTCTGGATGTGCCTTCGGAGTTTCAAGCTTCAGTCTTGGATGGTCAAACATGATTTTTATTATTATTCTGAGTGAAGGGTTTTTAATTACTTTGGTGATGTGTTTATGAATGATTATTTCTATGCTTTTCTGGGAAGGGGGATTGGCAGTTGCTATTGCTAATACGTGTTTTTAATGGTGGTATCTCTGGATGCGCACTTCTACATTTGTGGCACCTCAATTCCATGACGGTAGGTAGCTTGTCATCATCTCTCAATGTTGCCTTTCCCTCACTAGAGATCTCTTTTGGCTCATTTTGGAAGGAAATATTTATATTGTAATTGTTTAGCACCTGATGGTGTTCATACTTTTGTAACCATGTTTTTCTCTTCGGCCCTGGTTAGTTCACGGCTTGTTTTCTAACTTTGGTTCTTTTTTAATAATAAAAATTGATCAATTATGAAAACTCAAGAACAGTGTTGAGACGAAGAAGAAGACGAGTTTCAGTTAAAAGCTAAAGGTAACAACGTAAACGAAGGTAGCATTTTTGGATTAATTATTTTTATAAAAAATCACATGCTTTATATTTTAACAGAGTTAATTAACACCGTTTAGCAGAGAGGAGTGTGACTATTATGAGAATTAAAAAGTTAGTGAAATTTTTGTAGGATGAAAAAAAGAAAGAGATGCATGTGTAATTAGATTAAATCTCAGTGAGTAGTGCACTGTAATTTGCTCTAATATTATAATAACTTTTAGTTTATGCTTCTTCTATTTTATGACATTAATTCATGATAAAAGTGTTATTTTCAAACTTAAAAATTCAAGGCCATTTAGCAAGTTACACCCAACACTGGGTTGGCTATAGACCGTCTCATCATATACAATGCCACAATACAGATCATTAGTCCATTGATTCATAATGCTTTATTCTTTACCCATCAGTAAGGATAACAATCCTCACAGGTAATTCCCAGGTCTAGATCTTTGATAACTGCTAATCAAACGAAAACAAGAGACATCCAAATTCAACAACAATTGCTCGCCATCTCTTACATATATATAATCGAAGTTAACATAGACAGGTCTTCCATGAAACTCCTCAAGGTCACATCACAAGATTTCAAAACACGAGAAGCAGACTTTTATATTTACATATATGACTCTTAGTATGTCTGCTGTCAAGCCTTGGTGAAATTATATATATAGCTACTTAACTTGCATCATCCTTTGCTAGCGGAACAGAATTTGCCTGCAAACAAAGTTGTAGAGCTCAAAATTGATGCTAACAAATAAGAAGACAGAGAGCAAACCTTTCCCTAAATAGCACAAAATTGATGCATCATCCTTTTCAGAAGAATTAATAAGGCATACAAAGGATATAAGAGAAAGCTAACAACACAACATACTCTGTTATTAGCTGAAATTTAGTGAAAATCACAAATCATTTGTAGGTTTCACTTCTTATTGAATATGTCTCTTATAATTTTGTAGTTTTTCAATACATTTTAACCAATAGAGAGTATGTGTGAGAAGAATTGTGTCATATAGAAGAAATTATTACATGATCCAAGACCACCATGGTCTCGACTAATCTCCACATGATATGTAACTAAAGTGTTATTATTTCCTTGTAAATTGAATTTTTTATTATGTCACATAAAGATTAGCTGGGACTATAGACAAGTGGTGATGCTGGACCATATAACATCTACTCTAGATGATAAAGTTCATAATACTGCATGAACAAATGTCATGTAACTCACCAAATCACGGAACTTGAGGATATAGAACATCTCAAGATATCGTCGAGTTTCACGCCTCTCTAATTTGGAAACGTATTTCCAGAAACTATAAACTCCAGCCAAGGTCATAAGCCTTTCAGAATAAATCTTCCAAGTGTACCTGTTCATTTTTTGCTTAGCATTCAGTGTGTCACAAGAAAAGCAAGAAAGTTTTAACAAGATTACCTACCTTTCATAAATTCTTTGAAGACCACCATCAGATATTTTCTTCCAATGGTTTGGGTCCTCCTTGCTCTTTTGGAAAAATTCAACCAATAGCTCTGAAGCCTGATCAGGATGATATGGATCAATGTGGAATCCTGATATACCATGCTCAATGATCTCAGCAGGACCACCATGACAAGTAGCAAAAGTGGGGAGTCCACAAGTCATGGCCTCCACAACTGTAAGTCCAAAAGCTTCATAGAAAGCAGGCTGCAGCAAGAGAGTAGTAGTTACAAATAATGCCTGAGCATCCAATCAAATAGGAAAGAGATAATGGTATAATTATAATACCTGAATGAAAGCACCTTGTGTGTCTGCTATGTAGCGATACAGCTCCCCGTTACGTGCCCTATTTGTTTGGGCAGCAATCCAACGAAAATCACCATTTAGATTATACTTTTTCATGAGCTCGTGCGTCTTCTCAATTTCTGCAATTTCTTCTCTGTCGCTGGACTTCTTTACATCAATATAACCAGCTACTACGACAAGGTTGACCAGTTCCCTCAATTTGCTGTTCTTACCAAAGCATTCTACCAATCCAGTTATGTTTTTCACTCTGTCTAGCCTTGCCATGGAGAAAATTATTGGCTTTGACTTGTCTTTCAATGAACCACTGCCAGGAAAGAGATGAAGATAAACTCATTAATTGTCATTGTTGCTTTCAGCTGACAAATGCGGCATGCATCTTAACAGCTCTTACAAACAGCTTTAGATTATTCTATTCCTTATCAGGAATAAGCGTGTGGAGGTCTGGGTGGGTTTTTAAACAAGGCATCAGTACTGAAGGAAAAGTGATGACATGAAAGTGGAAGCTGATAGACTTGTATAAATTTTTGCATGATGCATAATCAACAACTAAGTCGACTTTCATTCATTTTGACCCTTTAGAGCATGGATGATATGGTAGAGTTATCAAATTAATCAGAAGATCAATTACTAATGGAGATACGGATTGATGTAGAAGTAAATAACCCAAATTAAGAAGTTCTGCAATTGAAATAGACTCACATGTATTCATCAGTCTGGTCAGGATCAAATAACAGCTTTTCAATTGAACCATGCAGGGCTGTAAGCCTATTCTGCTTTTCAGAGTAGGGGAAATATATTGACATATCAGCTCCAGGAGATACGATATTGAACTTGGGATCAAAAACATCAATGCCATGGACAACCCTATAGAGCCCGGGAAGAGTAAAACCAGTGTGGCTCTCATACTGGCCAACAGTATTTTTCCTGAAATATGGGTTAAAAAAACGAAATGAGTAACATTAGCATAACTGAAAACCAAGACATATATAGATTACTAGGAAAATGTGGGTTAGCACCAGGAATAGATATGTGAGATGCCTAGAGAGGATGCTTAAGCAAAATAGTAACTAGCTCATATGCCTTAAAGAGAAATTTCCAAGACAAAAGAAATGACCAGGTATATCATCATATAACTGAGTAGACGTTGGTAAGCCATGACAGTTGCTGTCACCATGGGCGGATTAGCTTATGAGTTGGGGGGGCAGCGCCCCCCCTTAAATTTTTCCATTAAAATATTAATATACCTTTAACACTTATTTGCAGTGCTTGTTATGTAGTTTGTAATGCTTGTTAATTATTTTCATTTGTAATTCATGCATTAGTACTTGTTTATAAGGTAATTAAAGTCATTGTTCTTCACTGAAATGAGAAGTACAGTTAAACCATATGCATTTTGTAGAAAATATTTTAGCCTATATTGTAACAGCTCATGTTCAAAGATCTCAAACTCAATACTTATATCTAAACTAACTCTCATGTTGTCATCATGGTCTTTTGAAATCTCATCGCAAGTTACAATAAACTTTTTTCATTGTTCTATTCAATCCAAAACAATAATTTGGTCTGGCTATTTGTTTGTTCCTTTAGATTATGATTTATAATTGTTTATTCCTTTAAATTTTCTTTACAAAAAAAAAAAAAATCGGGGGCACGCCACTAAGTGTGGAGATATAAATAAATTTTCCTGGATCTACCACTAGTGAGCCCCCTTAATTATTTTTCTGGATCCGCCACTGGCAGTCACCACGCATAATTTAGGAATCTTGAGACAGCAAGTTATGTTACACCAAACACAGGACAAGTCTCTCACTACAGTCATAGGATGCCTACACATGTAATGCCAAATGGGTATGCAAGGTTCAATGAAAAGAAGCAGATAACAGTTAAAATAAGCATGGAGACGTGCCATTTGGGAGCATATGTTTGTTAAGCAAAAGGTAATCATTTGTATCATAACTTTATCTGCAAAATAAATAGTCTGAGCTTGTAAAAGAAATGAAAGTTATACAACAAGCCATATTATAAAAGAATTAACATTGTCACAAATCATGAAGTAAGCCATATATCATGAAAACAATACTTACGTTCCTGCAATCTCCTGGTATGTACTGGTGATGATAAAATCAGCATTATTCATGGCTATTAGGTCAGCAGTAAATTGGCATGAAAAGTGGTATTTATCCTCAAATTTCTTCCAATATAAATCTGAATCTGGATATTTTGTCTTCTCAAGTGCATGCGCAATTGTGCACTACACATATGAACATTCAAATCAATTTAAGTTGAATTCTCAGCTGTAGATAACATGAGCTTTCACATTTTGTAAGGCAAAGTAAGATGATAAAGAAGAGGGACAAGAACCTGTGTTATTCCCATTTTATAAGCCAATAAAGATGCAACAAGATTCCCATCACTGTAGTTTCCAATGATGAAATCAGGATACCCTTGTAACTCAGCAGCAATTTCACTGGCAACATCCTGTTGACATACATAACCATCAATATTAAATGAAATGCTAGCTCATGCAGTATGGTAAATTAATAGACTCTTTAACATGTCTAAACTAAGATAAGAAATCGTTTAAATCCTCATAATGGTTCCAGATCAGGTGAACAATTCAAGCTATACATGTTGATGGATGACATTTACCTCTGCATAAGTCTCTAGATAAGGCCACACATCAAACCTTGAGATCCATTTACGGAGAGTTCCTGACTCTGATCTGAATGGAACTCGCAAAATATGAGTATGGTCAGTACCACTGACTTTTTCTAGCCGCTGGTTGCATGTTGTCCCCTTTGCATCAGGTATTAACCTGGTAACCTTCAGAACAGAAGAGAATTTTAATTTGACTTGAACCGAAAAAACAATCAAATACAACAGCCTCATCAATATGAAGAACCTGACCTAAAAAGTTACACTTACAATTAGAATTCTGGGAGTGAAATCAAGTCCTTGTTTCTTAATCCGAAGGAGCATCTCATTTTCAAGGGCACGCACTTGATCTAGTATGTAAACAACCTGCATATAAAACCTTCCATGTATGACGGTGCCCATATATATGATATAACTTAAACAATGCAAGATAAAAAAGATGGAAACAACTAAGGGAAACAAGGACTAGAAAGAGGGGGCATTGAACAACATATGCATGTCCAGCTCAACTATTCTTTTCAGTATATGACAAAGGAGATACCTGCCCACCAGTGTCAGGCAAACCCAAGACATTGGCTTGTCCAAAGTAGCCATGAGGAGATAATATAACAACATTGAATACCATTGGCACTCTCCCAAGAAAAGTCTCTAGTGTAGAAGGATCAGGAGCCTGAAGAATATCCAGTAGCAGATGCATCATTTCCAATACCCGTTCAGCAGTATCACCCCAACCTCTCTCAAAACCCATTCCTTGTAACCTACAATCAGAAAAGAGTCAAAAGGAAGAAAAAAAAAATTAAACTTAAGTGTCCTACAAAATTCTCACATCATTCAAACTGTAAAGTGAAGACATGTAAACCCATTATCAAACAGAAACTTACACATATTCAAACTCTGAATAGAGTGTATCACTAGCAAGCTTAGAAAGATAATCCTCAGCCTTGGCCAATGCAGACTGAAGATTGGAAATGGTTTGTACTCTATCATTTATCATCAGAGCCTGTAACATGGATAACAAAGGAGAGAAATTTTTCAAAATATATAGATTTGTCGTACCAAAATAAAATATAAAAATATGACGTTGAGTACTCAGTTTAAGAGGATATATCTTTCAAAGAGGAAGGGAGGGAAAGAGAAATATAGGGCCAAGTTTCATTTTGAAACAATAGATGTTGTCATGTAATGTTGTGTTTAGGGTTTAGGGAAGGATTTAAAGTTGTGTCTTAGTGATTTGTTGGTTATGAGTACGAATCTGAAAACAGTTTCTTTGCATATGCAAGGGTAAGGTTGCGTACAATATCCCTACCATTTACCTACGCATAACGTGAAGCATCCGAGCAATGGGGTACGTAGTAGTTTTTTTTTAGATGTTGTCATGTAATATAATCACTTTATTAGAAGTGCATAACACAACATACTCACATGGCCCTTGTATTTGTGAGCTCGGAGGAAATCAAGCAAGGGCTGCAAGGAATCTTTGTTGCGAAACATAATTGATGAAAGGTGGCGATTAAGAAATTGGACACCATTGCCAATGGATGCTGAGCGGGTTGGGCGAGGAAATGTGGCATTAAATGGCTCAAAATCAAGCTCCAATACAAAATTGTCATTAATCCTAAAGCAAAATACAAAACAGAAACAGTCACTAAGTTACAGTCCAAGGGAAGAGGTTATTTCTTATCAAAAGCTTACTTTCCATCTACAAGTTCTTCCTTGAAGCTGAGATATTCAGAAACGCTTAATTGCTCCACGCTGAGATCAGAGACATTAACACGGACATATTCCCAAACACCAGGTCTTGGACGAACTGCTACTGCCACAAAAGGAGGCAAAACTATGGCTTCCTGTCACAAAAATAATGCTACACATTTTCATACCAT
>PYAF01001667.1:1540491-1573085 GCA_007407185.1 Glycine tomentella | reverse complement strand
GTTAAAGAAATAATAATTAATAAATCTTGATATAACTAACTAAATAAAACAAGTGTTATAGTTGTTTATTGTTTTATCTATATATAGGATTATGAGTTTAATTTCTATTAAAATATTTTTATTTTTACTTCATTTTTTTATATAAACTACATGTCAACTGTCTATACAAGCTTCACATAAGCATAAATATGTCATATGAAAGTTAATATTTGATTTTGAATGGTTAATTAATGGAAGCATTAAATTATTTATTTTGAAAAATATAAGAACTAAAATTCTTAATTTAGAAATATGAAAATCAAAATTTTGAATTTAAAATTATAGAAAGACAAAAATTATAATTCAGCGCTTAAATAAAAAATACATGCGAATATGGTTATATAGAACAGTAATGTGAGTCTTTCTCTCTGTAGATTATAGAGAGTTTTATTTATTACAATTAAAAAGGTTCAGCACAAAAATAACAAATAGTAATTTGCGAAAGGGAAACTATATATGACCGAAGAAACAATAAAAAGTAATAATTTTTTTGGCGAATTACAATAAAAGTAAGAATAACTCCTTATACATGAATTCGATTCTTAGTTCTTACGTAATAAAAAATAATAAGATCAAGAGTGAGGTAAAAAATTCATTTCCAATTTACATGCCATATTCAATCTTATTCATGCATAATGTTTTTGCACTGTTTAACTTTTGTCATATAGATATTACTCCTCTTGTTGAATTATCAATTTTCTTCTAAAACTGATTCAAATGGGCATATATTTCTTTTATATAATGATAATAAAGTTTGAATGTAGAATTTTATAAAAAATATCTAAATCCCAAACATTGATTAACTCTAGTAGATTCAAATGAATACACATACAATTAGTGTTTATGCAAAGTAATGGAAGATCTAGGATGGTTTAATTTGAAGTAACTTCATTTTGTGCCTCAGAATTTACAAAATTTGCCAAGAAAATCTATTTATTACTTGAAGTTTTTTAGCACAAATACACAGTGTGTCTATGTAAATGCAGACGAAACTCACAATGAATCTATAGACGCCGGCCTGTCATAATCTAATAAACTATTTTAAGGAATTGTGTGTTGAAAAGAAAAGTGGAAGCCAGCAGATACTTAATTGGAACAAAAAATAGGGGCTGGAAAACCCAAAGAAAACGTTTGGTAAAAGATAATTGCCTTTCAATTCCCATTGATGCCCAACTGTTTGAAATTGAAACATGGCAGACAGGAGAAAAGAATAATGGAAAGATGGAAAAGGGAAATCTAAATTTGATTGAAATGAGAGATACAAAGTCATAACTGCCGGTTCTGCGAACTAATTAAATATTTTTTTAACAAATGCTCATCAAACTCTAATAATAGTTAAGTAAATGTATGCAGAAAGATTAGGACTGCATACATACATACATACATGTTTGAGCAAATACTAGTACTATTAGACATAAAGTAAAAGATCAAAGCTAAAATATAGCGTGTAGAGTTGAGTTGAATATTTTGTTTTGTTTATACAGGGCGCCAATTGTTATGTCAATATGTGCAGCTAGGTCACGACTCACTCACTTGGAAAGTTAGCAAGTTAGATCCGAAGAGTTTATAGACTTTTGACCTTGTTGAGTTCTAACGCGTAAACTCTGCTCTCGACACTTGTATATAGCCATTTGGTGGGCCATCTTTGAGGCGGTGAATGGCCCACACGTTGCTCAGATTCTTCAGTAAACGATATCTGCCAAATTTGGCAAGCTGGGATCAATAACAATGAGTCAGAGAAGAACATTCCAAAGTCGAGCGGTTAAGTATAAATACACACACCCCCTGCCCCTGCTGTAACCTTTGCCTTTCCAATTAATAATGCAACGCGGAAACTAAATTCTTCTAATTTTAAGTTTTTTAATTATAAATATTGCATGCACCAGAATAATCATCATGTACACATTGATTTTGATAACTCTATTTCCATTATGCATTAATAATTCAAGCTAGAGAAAATAAAAATATCATTTTTTATAACCTAGTTTGGTTTAATTAACTAATTTTATCTTAAAATATATTAACGGTGGTGCAGCTTATTAATATACTATAACTAAAAAATATATGCATATACCTTAACAAATATTAATATTTGTGAAATTTGTTAACATATATCTACTTTGACCGTTTTTTTTTTGTTAGAATACGTTAACAAATTATAACAAAAAATAATTTTAAAGTACATCTAAAGTATAATTAACATACTTTAAAAGCACACACATATCAACTAATAAATTTTTAATTGTAAAAAATAAAAATTACAAATTTAGGTCACATTTTTAAAAAAAATTCAACAAGTATTCTTTTTTAAGACAATTTTGTATGACATATGAAAACCTCTCCTAATAATTCATATAACTATCCACGAATAATCAAAAGTAATATTTAGTAGTCATATAAATATTTAATTTTTTATATTTAAATTTTAATAATTTAAATACAATCTAATAATTTATATTTATAGTTCCCTTATTTACAATAACAAAAAATTCGTACATGTTACTTCATCCAGATATGGGTTTTCTACTATTTTAAGACCGCAAGGGACCAGTCACCGGTATATGCGATGTTCCAGCACATCCTAAGGGTGCTAACTAGATTTCTAGTATTCTTATTTTTATTTATGCTAGGTTTTGTCGCTTTTATGAATTATGATTTTACAAAGTCAAAATCAGTCATCATAAAATTACTATTAAAAATGATTTTTATGTACGGTAGTTGAATAACTCAAGCAATTTGCTAGTATCAAAATCGAATCCAAGTCAAAGGAAGCACGTTATGTTGACATTGAAGCTACCAAAAATATAAAAGTGACTTTAAAAAATATATATGTTTATATTATATTTAAAAATCATGCAATTAATAAATATTTATAAATACTTATCAAAATTATTAAAAATATATTTAAAAATACAAAAATAAATTTCAATAGAATAAGAAAAGTTTTTGACATTTGATAAGTTAATTATAAGTATAAATCTCTATTAGTCCTTTTAAAATAAAGAAAATATATGTTTGACTTTTACAAATATTATAAAAGTTTAGAGGCTTTTTCTATTTTGAATTAACATACCGCTCTATTTCCTTGAAATATTTATGATATAAAATATAAGAAAACTATATTTTATTGATAATTAAAAAAATATAGAAATATAAACGTTATCCAAATACACCTAACTAGACATTTGGGCCGTAAAATCCCAATATTGGATTAGCCCAGCAAGAGGAAATTTAGAACAAACACTGATCTCATATCAGCCCAATCTGAAGGGCCTACGACACGACGTTATTGCTTCTAGCCCAGCACTTGGAACACGGTCCGCTATCGCTATGGCTTCAATTTGAGTAGTGAAGAGATTCATGCACTCTGTTGTGAAATGGATTGGCTGGAAATAAAAGAAAAATAAAGAGAGAAAAAACACACAGAAAAATTGACAGATAGAAGAAAAAATATATGTATGATAAATATCAAGTACGACTCAAAGATAAAATAATTAAAACATAACCTTTAGACTCATCAATAAAAATATTTTTTTATAGTTTTTATAAAACAAAAAATACCACATTTATTTTAAAAAATATTACATGTTGACAAAAAGGTTTAATATATAATTTTTTCATTTAAAATAAAATATTTTAAATTTTTTATTTTAGACCTCACTTATCATTAAATCCATCATGATATATATTTAATAATTAACATTGACAAGATAAAAAAAAAGGATATGAATAAAAAAAATGTGCAATGAACAATTTATTCATGTAAATTTTTACCAGATCATCCACATTTATCATTTATGTGGCTAGATGATATGGAACAATACATTGAACATACTCTATGACAGCTATTCCAATCCAAGTAACATATCCACTTATTATTACAAAGATGTCTGATATGGAACGCTGGTTTGAGGCACCCAATCATCCCCATCCAAGAAGTTAGACACAGTAAAATTAGCTGCATCAGTAGCATTAATAACATGATAGCCAGGCCAGTTGATTCGGTTGCCCGTATTTGAACCAGGACCTGTGTTATCATACTCTGCGTAGTACAAAGTGCTGAGTGCAAAATTCCCATTCCATTCATGCCAACCAGAAGGAGCTATCAAACTATCCATGAAAGACTGCATATAAACAGTCCTTGAGTACTCCTTCCATGGCCTCCCAAGGTATGTTTCCACAGTACTAACCACGGGAGCCAAATCCTGTGCTGCTTTTATGGTTGCATTTTGTATGGAAATGCCTGTGTTTTGATTTGGATCAGTTCGACCTTGTGCTGTGATGGCATTGAATTGTCCACTCATTGGGAGGCGGGGATACATGTTACAGTTTTGCAAAACAGCAGCTGCATTTCCAAATATGAAGTCAACTGTGCCATATATGTCACATTCACGATAAAACTGCCTCAGAGAATGCGTGTACAAAGTGTCTTGGTACCCTTCAAAGCTACAACTATAGAAGGTGGACATATCCGCTCCATTTCTTACTGCAACTGCTTGGTGCTTGCTTGGCCCAGCAATGTTGCGGAATGTTATGTTCATCGCTACAAATCCTTGTGCTACCACAGCTTCAAATCACCAAGAAATTCAAGGACTAAGAAACATATTCAAATTTAAGGGCATGCACTACAGCACCAGCAATATTTATTAATTGAAGATGTTATGCTTACCAAACGTGGCAGAGTTGAAAGTTGTAAAGCCATCAACAACGTTGTGATCGCCAGTGATGATTGTCCGATTGATTCCATCTCCAATTAGCATCAAGAACTTCTTGTTTTTGGCTATAGATACATATTCTTCATATACACCCTCAGAGATAAAAATAATGAAGTAGCCATCGGTAGCAGCTGTGTTATTTGGTGCAGCAGCTATGGCATCATTGATAGTGGTAAAGTTTCCGCTTCCATCCTTACTAACCAGCACAATATCACTCACCAGTACGCTTTCACTATCATTCACTGTTTGAAGTAGTTTTCTCCCCAGACCTCTAGCGGAATCATAAATGGCACGTACTTTGTTTGACATCTTCAAGGGTAAACGATCATTCTGGTTTTGCCATGACGTTGAAGTTTTGTTCTCAGAATCCCAAGCCTTGGTGAACAAATACAGGGAGACACTGTCAAGCTTTGCATTTTCCGCGAGTTGTAAAGAAAGATCATTCTTCACTTTTGGATCTGGAGCTGAAGTTTGTAGGCCATCTAGACAAGTTTGTTGGTTTGTCAAAACAGCACTAAGAAATGTGTGAACATCTTCTGCTTGAGAGGTGGGAAGAACATCGCTGGCTTTATCAACAGTGTCATGGGTTGTTGATAAGTACTCAAAGTTTAGTTCAGCAAGGAATTGACAATCTTCTAGAGCACGAATTGTGGATTGAGAGTAAGAAGAGGGATTTTGAAGATATGAATACATGTAGTTCAAGAACTTACGAGACTGAGACAAGGACTTTCGAACAGAAATGCGGCAATAGTCATATATGCTACCGTATTGATTTGCAAGCACAGATTTGCAGTAAGAAGGATCTAAGGTTGAGTAGCATATGGTTTCTGGTGGAACGACTGCATGGTTATTATCAGCTATGGAAATGGATGTCAAGAAGGATAGCACAAAGGAAACACAGAGCATACGAAAGTACAAGCTATTGAATGCCATAGCAAATGGTATTTCGGATGAAAGAATGAACAATTAAGAGAGTTGTTTGTAGCTTGAAGATTGGATGGAAGGTGTGGTCGATGCATACATAGTTGGGCTTCTTATATAGGGCAGGGTGACGATGTTGTCTCATTAAAATGATTAGAGTTCATGTGGTGATGAATGCATCGCATATAGGAAGTCAACTTGAAGGAATTTTCGTTGCTTACACGATGATGATGCCGTGGCTACCATTAACGTAGTCAACAGCTTCCAATTGAACCGATATAGATATAATCAAATATTTGTTTTAGAATTTAGGATGAACATTCATCAAGTTTAACGTGTCGTGCATGTATGCAAATATTCATTGGAATTATGTTATTTGTTTAAATTTCTAGCAAGATTTTTTTGGTGCGTTACTTATCTGATAACGCATTTGATATGATTTTAAACTTGTCAACGGTGGGGTAGGTTCCCAGCAATCACAAGACACAGGAACACAAAAGAATAAGAATAACAAAACGAACGTGGATTATTATTTGACAAAAATCTGATAACATTGTATTGTCTTGTAGTTATATATGATTGAAAGTCAAAATTTTGGTGAGTGTTAGAACACTGGAAACAGAATTACAGAATAATGATTGAAGATTCTTAGGAATGTATGTAGTCAGATATTTTCCCTCCTGCTGCATAGCTAAATATGTTATAACGATAAAATATAATTAAAGTGGAATATAATAATAGCCCAAGTATCTTTTTTTATTTCCTTCTTGGTTTATATCGTAACACGCGTCTACCAAACAATGCTGCTGCAAATTATAGTTTGTCCATTTACATGGATTAGACACAAAATAGGTCATATGCTGAAGAACGCGATCAATTGCCGCCCAAGAATTGGATTGGTATAAACAAATCTTACAGATATATTCTTTTATATTTTTTTTTAATTATATTTGGTTTTTATTGATGAAGAAATTCAGACTTTAATAGTTTAATTACAATTTTGATGAAAGAGAAGTGAATTAGTCCTAAATACACTTACACTCTCCATTGAAAAATTACACTTCTCTTACTTAATAAGTTATTCTTACATAATGTTAACATTCATTGTTTTAACAAAATATTATTTACTATTTTTATGTACAGACCACACACCTAGTAGGCTAGTACCCTTAAAAATAATAATATAAAAATAAGAGTCGTCTAAACTATAATTTAATTTTATAATTAAAAAGGATTTAATTAACTCTAACCTTAAGGAGGACGTTAGTGGAAAAACCCATAAAAAGCAATTATATAGTTCAAAATTTAAGAGTTAAACAAACAAGGTGTTTGTTAGCAGTTAGCATAAGAAATAAACGTAACTTTTTATAGTCAGTTTAGCCCAACTTTTTTTAGAGCTTAAAAAGTTACTTACAAGTAAAAATTGGACCAAAAAGTTATTAAAAAAAGTCCTTTGAAATAAAAAAACAACTTAAAAAGTAACTCTTAGAAAAGCTAGTACATGTACAGTATGAATAGTTTGAATATTTTTGCTGAAACAATTTCATATCATTTGATCTCATTTTTCATGATTACTTCGTTGTACAATTAAACCAAAGTAAGTTAAATGTTGCAGGCATTATAGTTAATTTTGTGCTTCTTGCCACCATCTTTTGTAGAAATTGTTTAATATTTATAATTTAATTTAGTGTCCCTTGCTTCTTTTTTTTTCTTTTTCTTGAAAAGTTTGGCTCAATTCCATTTAATTAAACTTACTAAGATAATTTTATAACATATAGTGGCATATGGCCATGTGATGGGGTTGATATGATATTTTTTTTTATATGTAAAAATAAAAAATCAATATCAAGAGAATTCACACACTCTTGTTTAACTAATTGAGAGCTATTTAGATTTTCTTAATGAATTGATATTTAGATTTTCTTAATGAATTGATACTTGATATTAGATTGATCTCGCTAATATAATTTTGAAGATGTGACTATTCATTTTCTTAAAATAAATACACATTACACCCTTCTTCGTTGAAAGTTTACACTTCTCTTACTTTATATTATTATAGGAGGCAAACTTTGGTGGAAAAATAATTTTTTTTTGTGTATAATGTAAAAAATTTAATGGTTTTAGATTGATCTTATTGTATAATATAATTTTGTATCTTTCACACCTTATCACCACGTCTCTTCTTACTGACTACTTCGCCACCGGTTACCACACCGTAGATGATTTTCAACAGTTGTGCATCCTTCGACGCCACCGTTGTCCTCCCTCTCCTCTCTGCTTCCCTACTCCATTATTTTCTAAATCTTTTGTTTAATTTTCTAAGAACTACAAACCCCAGTTCTTGCATGGCTCCATACCCAAAGGAATAGCAGCCAGGCCCTGCATAGCATACATACATTTACTGATCTAATTCCTTTTACTTACTAGAAACGGAAAGCATTTCCATTGTTACAATGATAAATGACTCCGATTTCCTCAAGTTGTAACCTAAGGGAAAGCAATAGGCCCTAAAAACTTAAAATGCTAGATAGCCCTATCACGCCTCATGTGGAAAAATATTGTATAAAAAATCTCGTAACTTTCCCCAATCGCCCTCGTTTGGTTTCTAATGCACAAAATGGTCAAAGGCTTGTCGATGATGCTGTGGTAGGATTTATTTTTTTTTATAAATTTCTTTGTTTGATTCTGGAGAGAAATCTAGGGAAAAGATTATGTGCTAGGCTTGTCGATGATGTTTGAAAAATGCACCATAATATATAGACTATGACATCAATTTAAACATCATTATTTTTTATGTACCATACACAAGAAAAATTATTTTCCCACCATAAGTTATTCTTAAATAATGTTGACACTCAATTGTTTTAACAAAATGTTATATATTATTTTTATGTATAGAATTAATTTGTATATTTAAATCCCACAACAATTATCTAATTGTATAAATTTAGTTTCTTTCGAGTTTTTATCTAATAAATGTTAAAAATAGTAAATTTACAGTGTTTTAATTCTTTTTTTTTTTAGAAAGTGACACAATAGAAGATATCAAAGATGTTGAAGAATGAATGCTAAAGTTTGTAAATTAACACGTGATCACTTAAGCTGCTGAACTTTTCATGTGTGTTCAGCGCATACATGCGGGCTTAGCACATAATCATTGTCAAAATACATGATTGTGCATTCTTTTGAAGATAAAAAGAAGGGGAGTACTGTGCCAATGAGGATATTCAAATAGAAACAGGACTAGGGCACAAGAGAAAATAGGAAACCCACTCACTTGGAGACCTTTTTCCTCTATTCTTTTTCATTTCTTTTGTTTCTTTTTTGTATTTGTAAGTCTCTCATATCAATAAGATGTCAAATCACCCATTGTCGGGAGCTCAACAACCAAATACTCTTAATGTAATGATTCTTATTATCAATTTAATGATTACTTCTTTTATGAGTTTGATGTCTTATTTATGGTTTGATCACCTATGCACATGTGTTATAAGATTTACTATTTGGAAAATGTTTGCACCCTAAGAACTTGAAAAGAGCATTTAAGTAATCAATGTCTAGAGATAGAATTGTATTATTTATCCTTAATTATGCATTTTTATTCTTAACGCAAATTATTTGATGTAGCTATTAAAAAATTAGGAGTGAAATTAAATAATTTAGACTCTTTCACATAAGAGATCATGATTAGGGTAGATTAGCGGATGAAGGTAATAATTGGAATAACGTTAAATAATGAGAATCTTTAATATTACAGCAGGAGTAGTTTTGGTTGGTCGAACACCCAACATGTCACGAAAATATGCATCAACCGCCAATTATCACCCCAAGCGTTTGTGTTTTGTCTCTTTAATGTGTTATACTTAATTATCTTTATTTATGGTTGAATTTTATATTTTTGTATTATCAATTGACGAATATTTAATTCTAATCATTTATTCGCTTAAAATTAGATATATATAAATTTCGAGTACAATCAAAATTAATGTAGACTCGACACTCGGTCTTATTATTTTAATATTACTTGGACAAATTATTACACTTATCAAGAAATTAACACATACCATACACTAATAAGCTAGCACGAAGGCTTAAAAATAATTATATAAAAATAAGAGTAAGGTAAGTGATAATGTAATTTTTAATTAAAAAGATGTGAATGTAATTAACTCTAACCTTAGGGAAAGATAGTGGAATTACCCATAAAAAACGCAATTATATATAGTGTTCAAAATTTAAGAGTTAAACAAACAAGCCGCCGTTAACAGGCATCAAGAAATAAACGTACTTAATTAAGGTAAGATAGGATGACTACTATATTTTTATATGTGGGAAACTCTGGAGTTTAAGACATGCAAATATTGGTTGTGAGAGGAAAATTGAGTGAATAGGCGATTCTATTAATCTTCATTCTTCAAGCTTAGAAGTTAGAACTCTGTATATCCTTTTAGTAAGGTAACTTGCAATTTGTTATATACTGCGCGCATGCATGTTTCGGAACATTAATCCATGTCGTAAGTTTTCTTATTTTCTATCAATTATATATCTTGAAAAGTTGAATCGATAAGAAAAAGTATTTATTTTATTAAACTAATAATTCAAATGCCTACTGCAGGTATGACGAATTTAAAGCAACCCATGTTAGCCTTGGGCGACACACGTCCTATGGTCGGATCGGATAAATTAAAACAAGTGATTTGTATATTGTAATTAAGTAACCGAAAGTCACTAATATTGCAGTGTCTATATCTTTGAAAAGTAGAAAGGTGAATATAAGTCGTGTAAATATTATTAATGAGTCAATCACAATCTTACAATAGAGTAGCGGTGCATTTAATCAATTATAAATACAATAGAGAAACACGTCCAGCAGCATTAAAAGAATTGCTAAGCAACTTTGCTCTTATGATACGTAACCAGCTAGCTTGTAACTTTTGACTATATCAATCCACTCACGTATGGAATTCCAGTTTGAGGCAGCCAACTATCTCCATCCAAGAAGTTAGACACAGTAAAATTAGCCGCATCAGTAGCATTGATAACATGATAACCAGGCCACGTCACTCGGTTTGCGGTGTTTGAACCTGGTCCCGTGTTATTATACTCTGCATAGTACAAGGTGCTTAGGGCAAAATCCCCACTCCATACTTGCCAACCAGAAGGATTTATGAAACTATCCATAAAAGACTGCATATAAACCGTTCTTGAGTACTCTTTCCATGGTCTACCTAGGTACGTTTGCACGGTACCAACTGAAGGAGCCAAATCATCAGCAGGCTTTATAGTGGCGTTATGTATGGAAGTGCCTGTGTTTTGGTTTGGGTCTGTTCTGCCTTGTGCTGTGATAGCATTGAATTGTCCACTCATGGGAAGGCGAGGATATAGGTTACATGTTTGGAGAACAACAGCAGCATTTCCAAATATGAAGTCAACGGTGCCATAGATGTCACATTCGCGGTAAAACTGTCTAAGAGAATGCGTGTACAAGGTGTCTTGATATCCTTCAAAGCTGCAGCTGTAGAAGGTGGACATATCAGCTCCATTTCTCACTGCAACTGCTTGATGCTTGCTTGGCCCAGCCGTGTTTCGGAATGTTATGTTAACAGCTACAAATCCTTGTGCTACCACAGCTACAAGTGCAAATAAAATTATACATGTAAGAAAATGTTGTCAAAATTTGTAAATCAAATTAAAGATGGTTATATATAAGTTAATTTTCATGCTATCTTAGCATGTTTGGTTCTAAATAATCATTTTTTCATTAAAAAAACTATAAAATTATTTTAAAAAATGATTATATCTTAAAAATAAGTTAAATTAAACATGGACATGTTGAAAATAAAAACTATAAGATAAGTTGTAGGTGAAATGCTCACCAAATGTTGCTGAGTTGAATGTTGTGAAGTTATCGACAACATTGTGATCACCAGTGATAATCGTTTGATTGATCCCATCTCCAATCATCATCAAATTCTTTTTGTTTTTTGCTATGGATATATATTCTTGATACACACCCTGAGTGATAAAAATTAAAAAGTAACCATCACTAGCAACTGTATTATTTGGGGCAACTGCTATGGCATCGTTGATAGTGGTAAAGTTCCCGCTTCCATCCTGACTAACAACCACCATGTCACTAACCACCACACTTTGGCTGCTATCTTGTAGTAATTTTCTCCCGTGACCTCTGGCAGAATCATAAATGGCCCGTACACGGTTTGACATCTTCAATGGCAAACGACCATTGTGGAAATCCAAATGTCTCCCATTGGCTTGCCATGATGTTGAGATTTTCTTCTCGGGCACCCAACCCTTCGTGAACAAGTCAAGGGAAACACTGTGAAGCTTCTTGTCATCAGAGAGTGATGAGATAAGATCACTCTTCACTCTTTGATCAGAAGCTGTGCTCTGCTGCAAGCCTTCTAAACAAGTTTCTTCGTTTGTTAAAACAGCACTAAGAAAGGTTTGCTGATCTTCGGCTTGAGCGGTAGGAAGAACATCGCTAGCTTTATCAACAGCGTCAAGTGCGTTTGTTAAGTATTCAAAGTTTTGTTCAGCGAGGAATTGACAATCTTCAAGGGCTCGAATTGTGGGTAGAGACAAAGAGGGTCTGTCTTGAAGAAGTGAATTTACTGAGTTCAAGAATTTGCGGGTCTGGGACAAGGACTTTCGGACAGAAATTCGACCATAGTCAACGATGCTTCCATTTTGATTAGCAAGCACGGTTTTGCAGAAGGAAGGGTTTACGGTGGAGTTGCAAATTGTTTCTGGTGGAACCACTTCACGGTTGTTAGCAGCTATGGAATTCGATGCAAAAAAGGAAAACACAAGAGAAACACAGAGAGTAAGAACGGACAAGTTCTTGAAAGCCATTGGTTTTTTGAAAGAAGGGATGTTTAGGATGTATGGAATGAGGTTTATGTTTTTCAATTCGGTGTCTCTTATATAGGCATAAGACGTAGATCAATTTGATGTTTTAAAATGGTAGGTCATGCATCGTAATCTGAACTTAGAATGAAGGCATCACACGCATTAAAAATGTCAACTAGAATGAATTTGAATTCTCCAACTTGATGTTGATGTGGCTACCATGAGCGCAGTCAACTCATACCAACTCGATCGCCATTGTGGCTATAATATCGTGCATATGTGCAAATGTTCTAAATGGCGATTTAATGATTCTATTGGTATGTATAGTAAAAAGAAAATAAGATACTAATTTAATACTTAAAATTAATTAATGTGATTCTTAATATTACGAAATAAATTAATTTGGCCATTAAAATAAATATTATCAATTTTACGTGGGAAGAGCTTAAATTAAAATTGATCTATTACGATAAGTTGATCGAATCTTGTCCCTAACTATATATCAAGTCTTGATGGAATTATGTTCAATAACAAATTTTCGAATAAGTAAACTGATCCTAATGTGTCTCATGATCATACCCTCGATTGCTTCTATTAAAAGTTATAAGCGCTCACTAAAGAGAATTGCTTAATAATTTGTCTAAAGTAGGAGAGTAAAATTATTTTTTTAATGTTACAAACATTCCTTGGTGATGTTAATTTCTAAAATCATGCATACATGCTATAAATGAGTGATATAAGGTTGGTTTAGAGATTTTAAAAAATAAAATGAAAAAAATTGCAAATTCAATTCTTCTTACTAATAATTAATATTTTTAGATAAAAATATATAATAAATATTTCTTCGGATAATTTTATTATTATAAATTACAAAAAAAAATTGTATAATATAATTTAGAATTAATTTTTAATTTGATTAATGATATTACCAAAAAAACATCAATATATTTGTTCTATATATATGAAGTTTTCTTTGACAATTATATATATAAAGTTAGAATCATATTGATCTCTTTGACATACATAAAAAAAATGATATTTAGTCCATTTAGACTCTAAGTTGGTATGCATCATACAATTTAATCCATAATTAATGTGAATAAGAGAGACTAAATTGACTTATAATTATCAAAAGTTAAAGAGTTCTGTTGTATAAACTGATTGATATTTTCACTTTTAAAATCAAACTAATTCATATTACAGACTAAATATATTTTAATAATATAAAAAAAAGTTATTTGATAGTGACACTTTTCCGATAGCACCAAATATGATTTCAGTACCGAATTGGCTTATGTGATGTCAATTTTAATGGCCAAAATAATTATTGCTTTTATATACTTAATTTTTTTAAACTAAAAATCAAATTAAGTGACAGTGACAGTTTTAAAATCAACTTGATATATCACTAAAAAAAAGTGTTTGTTCGCTCGCTTATCTGAGAGCATCGAATATATATTATTTTAGTTTGTCAACTGTGAGGTTGGTTCCCAGCAATCATAAGACACGTAAACACGAAAAATAAGTCACGTAACCATCGTTTATTTGACCAAGATACAACATCAATGCATTGTCTCGTGTTCAAAGTATGACAAAAATCGCAATATGGATATACTAAATGTCCGCGACGACGTGCTGATAATAATATTGAGTTTAATAGTGGTGTCTGGTGTTGGAAATTGACAATCACACACAAATCGAAAAAACAGAACAGAGAGTAGGGAAAAGAGATATGACACACTAATTTACCCTGGTTCATCTAATGTAGGCTAAGTCCAGCTTGTCTGTTCTATAATCACCTCACCGTCACTCGTTACAAGTCACACGATTTACAAGGGGAATATAAATAGGATTAAAAGAAACCTTAACAGCAACTATTCATGGGCCCTAGCCCAAACTACTAATAAAAGTAAAATATTACAAATAATTAGAGGCCCCAATTGGCTTTCTGCTGATCCCGCTAACAAGAAGGGTTGTCATCTGACTGCGAAAGATGAGCCATATCCAACATCTGCTATGTATATGTAAATTTAGATAAGGGTTCACATAGTTCATGTTCAACACAAGGAATAGCACAAGTGGATAGTAGCTCAAATTCTTCAAATTCTTTAAGCGTATGATAAAGAGTTCAATCTTTCGTTGTGTGTAATGTGTATAGAATAGCTATGAATAGAGAAATTGTACGTCTCTTAATTAGAATTTTATTTGTTCGATCAGAACTAGAGATATACCTGTTCATGTTTCGAAAGATTAATTCCAAGTTATAAATGATATGAAAATTTGTAACACAAGTTATGATTTGTAGTTATAAGAGAGAACTAAGTAAATTTGTTTTAGTTCAAATTTATTTAAATTAATTATTTTTTAATTTATGTAAATAAATCTTAAACGTGTTCTATTTTGTTTTTCTAGGTACAGATATTCATGACTTGTCTCATTCCACTAGTTTCATTTGATCTGAAGTTAATTTTGACGATTCAATTTATACTCGTCTCATATTTTGAAGACAAGTTCAATTTATACTTATAGGCGTCCTACCTTAATCTGGTGTTTTTTTTTTTTTTTATATCTTTTTAAAAGTATAATTTTTAAAACTTATGCATTATTAGAATTGATCGACTTAATCATGGATAATATTTTATATAACATGATATTATATTCGTATTAATATTATTTATTTTAAAATATATTATAATTATAATTTTATACTTATTTGATTTTACAATTTAATTATATATAATTTTAAAATTAATATATTAATTATGTCCACAAATCAAGTTGATCTAACTAGTTTCCGTGGATATATTATTAGGTCTCAATTGGTTCGAGTTTAGATTCAAATAAATTAATGATCCTATTAAAATTTTGGACCAAAAAAATAAAGTTAAACTCATCTCAATTTGACATGTGAACTCTCTTAAAATCTAGATATTTAGCGTGAGAGATTAAAGTTGTGGTTGAATTTTAAAAAAATAATTTAAACTTTAAATTTTTGCTTAATCCTCTATAAATTAATTTGAATATCTTTCTTTAATGATTTTTTAGGAATTATTTTTCAACAAAAATATTTTAAAAGAAATTATGAATAATTTATAAAAATAACCTTATATGTCACTATAAAATATAAATTATTTATTATCTAAAATATAATTTATATATTAAAAATATTTATTTATTATACATTTTAGTTATACCAAAAAAAATTATTCTATAATAATTATAAAAATAAATTACTAACCAATCGCGAACCACTTGATATTTGAAAGAAAAATACAAAATGCAGACTGTTACTCATTGTATATTTAATTTGTATACTCCAACCAACGTACAATTGCTTGAGTTCACTACTTGGATCAATTCCTTGCTAGTTGTCACTGCTTTAAGACATTGAAAACCCTAAATAAAGATACTTTAAATTCGAACTAGCCTTTTTTCTCTTCTGTGCATCAAGAATATCTTCAATTAACAGCTAAAGACTAATTTAATTAATATTTCTTAAAGAATAATATGATACCTTAAATTCTAATTAGTGTGAAGTGTAGAAAGACGATAGCTCACACCATACGGAATATGTGAAAAAGCATATTGTGAATGAGCAGTAGTATAAGTATCGGTGAAAAAAAAGGTTATGATCGGCAATATTTGATTATCTGAGTAGTATAAGATCAGACGCGAGTGAACTTTAGTTTCGTGGATTGCGTAACCTCAGTTAGGACAGGTACTTATTTTTCTCGTTTCTTTTCCATTTTTGCGGCACCTTTAAGGAGGGATTTATTGTCTCATATTCTCGAAAATGTATGATTATTATTATTATTATAACTAAAGATGTTGAAATAAGCGAGCTAGCTGTTGGCAAAGCCAGTAAGGCACAAATGCTCAACTTGTTGCATCTTTTGCATAGTTTATGGCACAAATTCTACCTTGACCCTATATTTTCGTATGAATGGTTTTAAAAAATAAGCTAAATAAAAATTGACTGTGTGTATGAAAGTATGAGGAAGATCGAGCGGTATGCATCCCAGTCAAGTGCTGAACAGCTAGTTAGAGATTAAATACCTCTTTACAAGTTGGAAGCGAAGCTTCTTTGTATTTATCCAACGCGTTAAAGAGAATCAAAGTGTACTTAGAGTTTACCTTAAAAAGAATTAAGTAAAAAGAGGTTACAGAGCACGATACAATAATCTACTTTGTCAACTCAATTTACATGCCCAACATATATTAATACTACCACTGGGGTTTAAATAATGCCAAGCAGCCAAGATGAACTCGGTTTTTTATATGTTAAAATATATTTTTTCATATTCTCTTTTATTTTATTTACACCTGGGACAATGACTCGTTTGTTCTTTATGCCGTGTTTGATTCACAGTCTGGACAAAAAATCTAAACGTGGATTTGAAGCTTAATTAGATTTGGACCACCAATATAATACAAAGTCACGATGGCGATATGGCATGTTTGTAAGCAAGTAACATAATTATCAATAGCATTAGTGGTTTTATAGCCTACTTGGCAATGGGCATGAACTTACGGGCTGGTAATAGTATATGTCGAAAACTCCTCTAACTTAATTAACTAAAGGATTGCTTAACCGAAGGAAGTTAATTAGTATCCAGTGCTGTTACAAGCATATATATATATATATATATATGTAGAGGATATCCCAAAATATCTGATTTTGAAAAGTTAACAAATAGAACGAGGATTGTCTCCTTATTTATATATGTTTTATCTTGACATTATCTTTAGTATATAAGACTTGGATTTTTTCCAATACATTTTCTCAAGTTCAGCATTTTTGGATTTGGTGGATGGATAATATGGTGGATGACCAGTTCATGAATCTAGGATAGACTTTAATACCATAACAGAACTATAGTAAGAGAAAATGATTTTTCATTCTATCAATTCTGTTTCATTCTTGATATTTATACACAATGAGAACTAATTTTGCCACTTGGGCTACAATAATACTAACAACAAGACTAAAACAAGATTAATACATACTCTATTACATACAAATATAAGATACATTTACAAATAAAATGCAAGTTGCATCTCCCATCTCCCACATATATATTACATGTAGCCAGCACCATTTTTTTCGTATACACATCTTAAGCGTTATTATTCTAAAACTTCATAACGTTTTATATTGTTCAGAAATGTATAAACCAATATATTCAACAATATCATTAAATTTCATTTGTTTACTAGACATGTAAAAGTTAATTTAGTCACCATATATACCTAATTAACATAGATCTCTCTTTAAAAAAAAGATCTTAACAGTCTCCCACATTTTCGACTTGACATGTTGATAGTTGATCCAACATTCAAATTAAACACACTATTATATCATATTAGAAATTAGTTAAATTTAATTAACTCTACCCAAAAGTTAAATTAAAAGGAGGAAGATTGTCAAACCCATAAGAAATAATCATGTCATTTATCTTAGGGAGCGTTTGTTTCCTTGTACTTTTATTTGTTGTTTTTATTTTTTACTTTCACTTTTTAATTAAAAAAATGTCACCTTACTTTGAAGTTGTTTTCTATTTTTAAATATTTGTATAGGAAATACTGATTTTTTTTCTCTGTTTTATGCATAAATCTTTAAAACAGAACAAAAATTATAAACTAATTTGACAGTTTTATAATTAAAAAATATAAACAAGAAATGAAAACACGAATAAATGTCCCCTTAATTAAGTTTATAGTCACAAGACATTTTCATCTTTTTTGTCAACCATGAACTAAGTTTCAACAGGTCATTTAAGTTAATTTTTAAGTTTTTTTATGAACTAAAAAACTTATTTAATTGTGGATTTTTTTTATTTACTTTACAATTGAGCATGAATGGTGCTCACGAATGATAGTTTTTTTTGTTTTTGTTGAGTTACCTGAGAATCAACACGATTTTATCTGAACAAAAACAAGTCACGTCAAGTTGGATTGAAATTAAAAAAAAAAAAAACAACAACAACAACAAAAAAATTTGACCTGACTTGACTCGAGCTTCTTCACCGAATTCGGGTTTGGTCCGTGCTTGAATCTAACCCAAATTGTCCCATTTCTCAATCCTATCACCATTGATGTTGTGTTCTCTTAAAATTACCGCCAAAAGTACTAATTGAAAAGCAACTTCCATTGAAGAATTAGGTTATTAAAAAATCGATGCTATGAATTTATTTATAAACATGACCGAAACGTAATCTTATTGTACGTTATGCATGTTTTCAGCTGTGGTTGGAGACGGATTCATAGCCAAGGGCATAACCTTTGAAAATTCTGCTGGGCCAAGCAAACACCAAGCCGTGGCCCTAAGGAGCGGTGCTGACTTCTCAGCCTTCTATAAATGCAGCTTCGTTGCCTACCAAGACACTCTCTATGTCCACTCCTTACGCCAATTCTACCGCGAATGCGATGTTTATGGCACCGTCGACTTCATCTTCGGCAATGCAGCAGCAATTCTCCAGAACTGCAACTTGTACGCACGCAAGCCCAATGAAAACCAAAAGAACCTGTTCACCGCACAAGGAAGAGAAGACCCTAACCAAAACACTGGCATTTCCATCATTAATTGCAAGGTTTCAGCTGCTGCTCACTTGATCCCGCTCAAATCTCAGTTCAAGAATTACGTGGGTCGTCCTTGGGAAAAGTATTCAAGAACCGTTTTTCTCAATTCTTACATGAAGGATCTGATAGACCCCAAAGGGTGGTTGGAATGGGATGGCACGTTTGCATTGGATACGTTGTATTATGGAGAGTACAACAATAGGGGTCCAGGTTCAAACACCAGTGCAGAGTTACCTGGCCTGGTTATAGGGTTATCAAGAATGCCACCGAGGCAACCCAATTAACAGTTTGCAATTTCATTCAAGGGAATGAATGGTTGAACTCCACCGGCATTCCTTTCTTCTCTGATTTTAGTTCAGTACGTTATGCTTAGTGGCTTCATCGATGCTCTTAATTTGCTGACCAATGCTCTTTTGTTATCGACCCCAACCCCCATTTAATAAAGTACTATAAAATGTCAGTTCAGTGAATGAATGAATGAAGAAGAACTGAAAATAAATCAACAGGGGAGGGGGATGCCCCATATAACACTATAATAGGCTTTTTTCATCAAAGAAATAATGGGGGGTGTACCTCTAACTCAGAGATATTTTCTCTGCTTATAAAAGAAATAATAACTTTGTCGTAGATATTTTTAAACAAGTTGCCTGAATTTCGTTAGAATATCATTCTAGAATTATTTGTACCACACTGCAATACTAATGTCATTTTATATTTTGGTTTGTTGCATGTTATAGAATTTTTTTATTTTTTTTTACAAACAATATGTTATGTTCGACGAAAAGAATAAGAAAATTTAGTAAAAAAATAAACAATTTTTTTAATTAAATTGGTTATTATTTCTCCATAGGAAAGCAATTCTCAGTTATTTGTCTCAATTTTAAAGTTTCAACCGAATTTTTATTTTAAAAATTAATTATAAATTATGTATTTTCCTAAATAATAAATATTTAGCTTGAATATTGTGAAATAATTAAGTTGACCGGATAAAAACATGTCGCATAATTGGGCTAAAAGCCCCTATCAACTTTGAGATGGTAAATGAGGCCCACACTCTAAAGTCCAAAGAGCCATTGTGATTTTAAGAAAATGGGTCATCTAATAGTGTCCAGCAACCAACCGGAGATCACGGGATGTAAATGAAACCGCAGTACAAGTAATGATGAAACCATGTAGAGTACTTATTATGAAACGGTGTTAATCGCAATTAGAGTTATCATGCTTTGAATTACACCTTAATTTTTGTTCGCAGAAAAGAATAATATTTGTTTTTGTTTCCCTTCATAAAAGGATTTTGCTCAAAGCACGTGGAATCTTATGAAATGGCGAAGTCGCAATTATGGTATTCATGGAATGTTTGTGTGCTGTGATAGGTCTTTTGTGACAATGAAAACGCCTTGGTATCCCCTCCACTCAAGAATTGTGATTCCACAATGACTAGTTTTTTAGTACACTTTTATCTTGTGTTTTTTTTTCGGTTCTTGTCTACATGGTTTCATAATTTGGTGTTTTACACTTAAAAGGAAGTTGTTTAGGGAAGAAAAACAAAAACAATTGTATATGTCAAATTAAATTTATTTATCAAAGAATAAAATAATTTGAATCGAAATGTCATATCTAAATAAGATAAAAACCACTTTCTAAAATATCTATCCACTATTTTAGCTATGTAAAGCTTTTTCAAACAGACATACTTGCCAAAAAAGGTATGTTCGCTTACACTTCAAGTTGTTTTTTAATCAAAATTCTATGCATAAGAGATGCAAATATGCAATGCATTATGAAGCAGCATAGTGCAGTAAAACCATGAGGAGGTGCACAACTTTTATGAGCAGTTCATGCATGACTAGCGATACAAAACATATCATGTAGAGTGACTGAGTGAGGTTGGTATTTTGTGTGAAGGATCATAATAACCAGATCTATCTATGCATGGGCCTTTATATCGTGGTTCTTGGACCTTTTTAATTAGTGAACTTGATCAATAAGGAGGATATTTGTTCTCCATGCTTGTGTTCATCACCTTTCTCCGACAGTTTTTCCGTGTTCGAGCACCGTGCACTTGTTTTATTTGTTCACTGACAAACAAACAGTTAAGTTCATATGTGCTCAGTGCTCACCGAGTTGTGGGTAAGAACTTCTCTCGGCAACCGCAACATAACATGGACTAGAGCGCTCGGGCTATCCATTGGGCAAACAATACAAATTTAAACAAATTGATAATATATTACCATTATTTATATGTACGTGTGACCGTGATACAAACATATACATATCCAAAACTAAAATGTTAAATTTGCAAAATGTTTTTTATTCTCTTGTAAAAAGGCAGAAATAGAAGATATGCTCTAATATGTATGACAATCTTATATAAGAAGTAGAAACTTAAAAATAATGGACACCAATAGGGGATACTACTCATACAATTCTTTCATACAGCATGTGTATTCCTTAGTGTGATGATATTGACTTTGTCATTAAAAAGATGTACATTGCATACATTACTGCATTAGTATAAATCCAAGTCTAGCCATGCTAATAATTCGTAACAACATGCTAACAAGTGATATATGTTTAGTTAATAGCACCAAAATGTATAGTTATCTAATATCTACAATGTTTTATCTGGAAAGATATATACAATTACTGTTTTTTCTAATTTCTAACGAAAAATAGCCACCAATGACGGTATAGTACACGAATCACGAGAATAGAAATGATTATTTTTTATAAAATACTAAACTGGAGTATTAATTCATTAATGTTCCGGTTGTTTTCCATTTTCCTTTAACAGTAGTTTCTTAAAATGGACATTGGATGACCGGCTAATTAATATCTCCTTATAACTTTTCAGTTTAGAAGAAAGTAATCCAAAAACCTGTTGTTGTAGGGTGTGGACCTGATTAGTAACTATTGTTGGTATTGTAACCAAGCAAGCAGAGGCAGCTTTTAGCCTTTTATAAATAGATACAAGAGGATCAAGAGAGATAGTAGCATTGTAGTTTTGTGTTGGCTTGGCTTGGGTCATTCTTACATTGGGCAGTTCAACATGAGGACCTTTTCCCTCTTTTCTTGTCTTTTTTTTTTCCTTCTTTCTGTCTTTTCCACCACCCTGCTCCACCCTTGTCATTCCCTCCACCACCACCCTCACTCTGCCACACACAACTACAGAGATGCTCTCACCAAATCCATCATCTTCTTTGAGGGCCAGCGGTCAGGGAAGCTCCCTTCTAACCAGAGGATGTCTTGGAGGAGAGACTCTGGTCTCTCTGATGGGTCAGCCATGCATGTATGATAATATAATAATATTAATACAGCATTCTTAGTCTCAATCTCAGTTTTTGTGTTTTCTGGCTTGTGCACATTGCTTATTTCTGCATTAAACGTACAATGCAGGTTGATTTGGTTGGAGGGTATTATGATGCTGGGGACAATGTCAAGTTTGGCTTTCCCATGGCCTTCACCACCACCATGCTTTCGTGGAGTGTTATTGAGTTTGGTGGGGTCATGAAAGGTGAGTTGCAGAATGCCAGAGAGGCCATTCGTTGGGCCACAGATTATCTTCTCAAAGCTACTGCACATCCAGACATAATTTATGTTCAGGTTAGTCTTCTCTTCTCTTCCTTATAGTTTCATTTCTTTTTGTTAATTCATTCATGTTACTTTTGGGTGTGGTTTTTGCAGGTGGGAGATGCTGTGAAGGACCACGCTTGTTGGGAGAGACCCGAGGACATGGATACCCCAAGGAGTGTCTTTAAAGTAGATAAAAACAACCCTGGTTCTGATGTGGCTGCAGAAACTGCTGCTGCTCTTGCAGCTGCGTCTCTGGTTTTTAAAAAAGTTGACCCCACCTACTCCAAAACTTTGGTTAGGAGAGCTATCCGTGTAAGCATTTGATTTGAGATGAAAACATTTTTTTGGATGTAAATGGAGTTCTTTCAACTAATGCTTAAAATGATAGTATACTTGTTTATGGGTATAGGTTTTCCAGTTTGCCGATAAATATAGGGGA
The DNA here is from genome assembly GCA_007407185.1 of Glycine tomentella. Lineage (NCBI taxonomy): Eukaryota > Viridiplantae > Streptophyta > Magnoliopsida > Fabales > Fabaceae > Glycine > Glycine tomentella. The sequence continues at coordinate 1,549,946 of PYAF01001667.1, read as the reverse complement.
CCCTACAGCAATGGCTTGAAGCCCGTTGTGTGCCCCTTCTATTGTTCTTACTCTGGTTATCAGGTAAAGTTCTAATTTCAGTTTTAAGTTCCATAAGTTTTGATGTGTGAAGTATGAAGTAAAGCAAGAAGTGTTTTCTTAATGATGCTTTTGTAAATGTCAGGATGAGCTGTTGTGGGGTGCTACTTGGCTTCACAAGGCTACTAAGAACCCAACGTACCTAAACTACATTAAGGTTAATGGACAGACCCTTGGGGCTGCAGATTCTGACAATACCTTTGGATGGGATAACAAGCATGTTGGAGCCAGGATACTGCTTTCTAAGGTCTAAAATGCATTACTTTTCTTATTGTTTTTTGCTGGAGAGATGGTAACAAAAATATAAAGGTTTCCAACTCATAATATTTGTGCTGTTGGTTTTAGGAATTTCTTGTTCGGAAGGTGCAAACCCTGCATGACTACAAGGGTCACGCGGACAATTTTATCTGTTCTGTTATCCCTGGCTCCTCTTCTTCCCAATTCACCCCAGGTAAGGTTTTTTACTTTTTTTTTTTTCTTACTCTCAACTATGTGGTCTAATCAATGTGTAACCATTAATTACCTTTGGTTCCTGGTTCTTTATGAACTACGCAGGTGGTCTTCTATTCAAGATGGGTGATAGCAACATGCAATATGTCACTTCCACCTCATTCATACTCTTAGCTTATGCTAAATACTTGACCAAAGCCCATGTGGTTGTGAACTGTGGTGGAACCATAGTAACTCCAAAGAGACTCCGAGCTATAGCCCAAAAACAGGTACAAAAAGTTGTCACTGAAAGTGTTTTATAAAAAAAGTGGATTTTATTCTGATTAGCTGTTGATCTTGATTTATTGTTATTTTTCAGGTGGATTACTTGCTAGGAGACAACCCCTTGAAGATGTCTTATATGGTGGGGTATGGTCCACGGTACCCGCAAAGGATACACCACAGGGGCGCATCGCTGCCGTCCATTGCTGTTCACCCTGGCCAGATCCAATGCTCAGCAGGATTCAGTGTGATGAAGTCGCAATCACCCAACCCCAACATTCTAATGGGTGCCGTTGTTGGAGGGCCGGATCTGCATGATGGGTTCCCAGATGAACGGTCAGATTATGAGCAATCAGAACCAGCTACTTATATTAACGCACCACTTGTAGGAGCACTTGCTTATCTCGCACACTCCTTTGGCCAACTCTAGGGGGCTGTGTCTCTCCAACTTGTGTGCTTCTCTTGTTTTAATTATTAAATAGTAGTTCAAGTGGATTGGCTAGTTTTAATTCCTTGGAATTGCACAAGGTAAGGGGGTAAAAACTCTCGAGCGCCAGGGCGCGAGCCCCCAACCTTGAAGCACATTTTTCAAGGCAAAATAGATAGTATAGCCTTATGTTTTTACTTTTACTCCTAGTTCTAATTTTCTACTTTGTTTGTGTTTGTTGTGTTGAATTGAGTGGAAGAAGTTTTAAACATGTTTTTAGGTTTAATGTCATTTTTTTGACAATTAAGTCTTGTGTCATTTTAGTACAAGTTCTATTTTGTTTTTTAAGTGTATTATTTTGTTGGTGTTGTTTAGGGGTGTTTATCAAGCAAATCGTGATGATCGAATCGAAAATCAATAATCGAAAATTGTAAAATTGAAAATAAAAAATTTTTACTGGATTGGATCGATTTTTGGATTGATTGATAAAAAATAGATCCAATCCAAACTGATCCATTTACTTATTTAGATTTTTTAGTTTTACATTTAAGTTATGTGTCAATTTGAAAATTATAAAATTATATATATTTTTGTTCAATAAACATGTTTGCAATAAAATTTCATTGTTATTTTGTCCAATAAACGTGTTTGTCCAATGAAAATTAAAAAGATGATGTTTGTTTTTGTCCAATGAATGTGTTTGTTTATACTGGATATTTCTTATTTTGATAAAAATAAGTCTCTAAGTTTTATCTTTAGACATTTTAAAAAATCAAAAATTGATCCATTCCAAATTGAAAAAAATTGGATTGGATTGGATCGAATTTGAAAAAAAATCAAATCGAATGAATGAATGATCAAATAACCAAATCAAATGAATTAGATCGGATGATTTTTTATTTTAAAATCGATCCAATCCAGATTGCAAACATCCTAGTATTATTCGTGCAACTCCATAATCACCACCGAGTCCGTCACCCCTCTTTTTTGTGCAATCATGATCCTCTACCATTTGGCCCTTGATCTCTGCGGCCCATGGCTGCTCAATGTCGAATTGGTCGGAATTGGAGGGTGTTGCAACAGGTCTGGGTTGAGGGAAGGGAGGCACAACATGGTGTAGGAGAGGAGATGAACAGAACTAAATAAAGATTAGTGTTGATTTTTAGTCTTTATTATTTTAAAATTTATAAGTTAACGAAATGTTAACATTTTGGAATTCGGAATAGAATGAATTATAATACTTGATAATTTGATATAGAGGCACGATTTAATTAACAGATCGCCTAATCCTTGAAACTTTGGAAATAATCCGTTAATAATTATAATACTAGCCAAGCCCTGTGACAGAGAATATATAATAATGAAAGGCACATATTTTACTGGGTAGTGTCAGTGTGTAATCCGAACAGAGTAATGCTATTTTTATAATATAAGTATGACAATAATTTATACAGTACACGATAAAAAGAGAAGGAAGAGAAAAAATAACTGATATAATATAAGTATAAAAAATTATGGTAGGAATAACAATTAAATACTATTTTACTGGATTGCGCATAACGAGTTATGACCGTTGAAAGCGAGAGAGGGAGAAAAAAGATCTTGGGCTTTGGTGACATGTTATGTACAGAATTGTGGATAATAGGGTAAAAAAGCTGGCTAGGCCTACCTTGCATCACATGTATAGCAGTGTAGGGAGAGTGCACTGCAGCTCTGTGACAAGGTCAGGGGGATACCTCCCCATAGACGGAAAGACATTCCTCCAGTCTGAGTCTGACTGACATAAATGATCACCCGGATAGATGCTTTGGATTCGTTGGGCCACTATTAATATTTAGTACTAATTTCTTTGAATGTTCATACAAATAGTTTTTTTTTTTTTTCTTCTGGATGTGCCTTTGGAGTTACAAGCTTCAGTCTTGGATGGTCAAACATGATTTTTACATTAAGAGATGTTTGAAAATCTGTTATAAAAGACAAATAATTTTTCAAGATCCGACATTTATTTATTTTTATTCATTAAATTTATATTAAAATTTGCATTGTGAATTTTGAATTCAAGCTTAGTTAAAGTAATTAAAAGTAACTTTTTGTCACCTTAAGCGTCAAAATGTGTTCTAAGTATATTCCTATTGGCTTGAACACATGTGCATGCATATTTTGGCAATAAGGATAAAGGTTTAAACTGGATTTCAATTAAATTTGTAATGACGAGAAATGAATTCTTGTTTTTAGATTTTCTTTTGTATTCGTCTGAGGTGTTTGTTGAGATTGGGGTGAAGGTATTTTTTTATTATTATTCTGAGTGAAGGGTTTTTAATTACTTTGGTGATATGTGTTTATGAATGATTATTTCTATGCTTTTCTGGGAAGGGGGATTGGCAGTTGCTAATACGTGTTTTTAATCGTGGTATCTCTGGATACGCACTTCTACATTTGTGGCACCTCAATTCCATGACGGTAGGTAGCTTGTCATCATCTCTCAATGTTGCCTTTCCCTCACTAGAGGTCTCTTTTGGCTCATTTTGGAAGGGAATGTTTTATATTGTAATTGTTTAGCACCTGATGGTGTTCATACTTTTGTAACCATGTTTTTCTCTTCGCCCCTGGTTAGTTCACGGCTTGTTTTCTAACTTTGGTTCTTTTTTAATAATAAAAATTCATCAATTATGAAAACTTAAGAACAGTGTTGAGACGAAGAAGAAGACGAGTTTCAGTTAAAAGCTTCAACAAAGGTAACAATGTAAATGAAGGTGGCATTTTTGGATTAATTATTTTAAAAAAAATATCACATGCTTTATATTTTAACAGAGTTAATTAACACCGTTTAGCAGAGAGGAGTGTGACTATAATGAGAATAAAAAGTTAGTGAAATTTTTGTAGGATGAAAAAAAGAAAGAGATGCATATGTAATTAAATTAAATCTCAGTGAGTGCACTGTAATTTGCTCTAATATTATAAAAACTTTTTGTTTATGACTTCTTCTATTTTATGACATTAATCCATGATAGAAGTGTTATTTTCAAACTTAAAAAATTCAAGGCCATTTAGCAAGTTACACCCAACACTGAGTTGGCTAGACCGTCTCATCATTACAATGCCACAATACAGATCATTAGGCCATTGATTCATAATGCTTTATTCTTACCCATCAGTAAGGATAACAATCCTCACAGGTAATTCACAGGTCTAGATCTTTGATAACTGCTAATCAAACGAAAACAAGGGACATCCAAATTCAACAACAATTGCTCGCCATCTCTTACATATACATAATCGAAGTTAACATAGACAAGTCTTCCATGAAACTCCTCTAGGTCACATCACAAGATTTCAAAACACGAGAAGCAGACTTTTATATTTACATATATGACTCTTATTATGTCTGCTGTCAAGCCTTGGTGAAATGATATATATAGCTAGTTAACTTGCATCATCCTTTGCTAGCGGAACAGAATTTGCCTGCAAACAAAGTTGTAGAGCACAAAATTGATGCTAACAAATAAGAAGACATAGAGCAAATACAAAGGATATAAGAGAAAGCTAACAACACAACATACTCTGTTATTAGCTGAAATTTAGTGAAAATCACAAATCATTTGTAGGTTTCACTTATTTAATATGTCTCTTATAATTTTGCAGTTTTTCAATACATTTTAACCAATAGAGAGTATGTGTGAGAAGAATTGTGTCATATAGAAGAAATTATTTCATGATCCAAGACCACGATGGTCTCGACTAATCTCCACATGATATGTAACTAAAGAGTTATTATTTCCTTGTAAATTGAATTTTTTTATTATGTCACATAAAGATGGGACCATAGAGAAGTGGTGGTGCTGGACCATATAACATCTACTCGAGATGATAAAGTTCATAATCCTGCATGAACAAATGTCATGTAACTCACCAAATCACGGAACTTGAGGATATAGAACATCTCAAGATATCGTCGAGTTTCACGCCTCTCTAATTTGGAAACATATTTCCAGAAACTATAAACTCCCGCCAAGGTCATAAGCCTTTCAGAATAAATCTTCCAAGTGTACCTGTTCATTTTTCGCTTAGCATTCAGTGTGTCACAAGAAAAGCAAGAAAGTTTTAACAAGATTACCTACCTTTCATAAATTCTTTGAAGACCACCATCAGATATTTTCTTCCAATGGTTTGGGTCCTCCTTGCTCTTTTGGAAAAATTCAACCAATAGCTCTGAAGCCTGATCAGGATGATATGGATCAATGTGGAATCCTGATATACCATGCTCAATGATCTCAGCAGGACCACCATGACAAGTAGCAAACGTGGGGAGTCCACAAGTCATGGCCTCCACAACTGTAAGTCCAAAAGCTTCATAGAAAGCAGGCTGCAGCAAGAGAGTAGTAGTTACAAATAATGCCTGAGCATCCAATCAAATAGGAGAGAGATAATAGTATAATTATAATACCTGAATGAAAGCACCTTGTGTGTCTGCTATGTAGCGATACAGCTCCCCGTTACGTGCCCTATTTGTTTGGGCAGCAATCCAACGAAAATCACCATTTAGATTATACTTTTTCACGAGCTCATGCATCTTCTCAATTTCTGCAATTTCTTCTCTGTCGCTGGACTTCTTTACATCAATATAACCAGCTACTACGACAAGGTTGACCAGTTCCCTCAATTTGCTGTTCTTACCAAAGCATTCTACCAATCCAGTTATGTTTTTCACCCTGTCTAGCCTTGCCATGGAGAAAATTATGGGCTTTGACTTGTCTTTCAATGAACCACTGCCACGAAAGAGATGAAGATAAACTCATCAATTGTCATTGTTGCTTTCAACTGACATATGCGGCATGCATCTTAACAGCTCTTACAAACAGCTTTAGATATTCTATTCCTTATCAGGAATAAGTGTGTGGAGGTCTGGGTGGGTTTTTAAACGAGTCATCAGTACTGAAGGAAATTTGATGACTTGAAAGTGGACGCTGATAGACTTGTATAAATGTTTGCATGATGCATAATGGACAACTAAGTCAACTTTCATTCATTTTGACCCTTTAGAGCATGGATGATATGGTAGAGTTATCAAATTAATCAGAAGATCAATTACTAATTGAGATACGGATTGATGTAGAAGTAAATAACCCAAATTAAGAAGTTCTGCAATTGAAATAGACTCACATGTATTCATCAGTCTGGTCAGGATCAAATAACAGCTTTTCAATTGAACCATGCAGGGCTGTAAGCCGGTTCTGCTTTTCAGAGTAGGGGAAATATATTGACATATCAGCTCCAGGAGAGACAATATTGAACTTGGGATCAAAAACATCAATGCCATGGACAACCCTATAGAGCCCGGGAAGAGTAAAACCAGTGTGGCTCTCATACTGGCCAACAGTATTTTTCCTGAAATATGGGTTAAAAAAATGAAATGACTAAATGAGTAACATTAGCATAACTGAAAACCAAGACATATATAGATTACTAGGAAAATGTGGGTTAGCACCAGGGATAGATATGTGAGATGCCTAGAGAGGATGCTTAAGCAAAATAGTAACTAGCTCATATGCCTTAAAGAGAAATTTCCAAGACAAAAGAAATGACCAGGTATATCATCATATAACTGAGTAGATGTTGGTAAGCCATGACAGTTGCTGTCACCACGCATAATTTAGGAATCTTGAGACAACAAGTTATGTTACACCAAACACAGGATAAGTCTCTCACTACAGTCATAGGATGCCTACACATGTAATGCCAAATGGGTATGCAAGGTTCAATGAAAAGAAGCAGATAACAGTTAAAATAAGCATGGAGACGTGCCATTTGGGAGCATATGTTTGTTAAGCAAAAGGTAATTATTTGTATCATAATTTTATCTGCAAAATAAATAGTCGGAGCTTGTAAAAGAAATGAAAGTTATATAACAAGCCATATTATAAAAGAATTAACATTGTCACAAATCATGAAATAAGCCATATATCATGAAAACAATACTTACGTTCCTGCAATCTCCTGGTATGTACTGGTGATGATAAAATCAGCATTATTCATGGCTATTAGGTCAGCAGTAAATTGGCATGAAAAGTGGTATTTATCCTCAAATTTCTTCCAATATAGATCTGAATCTGGATATTTTGTCTTCTCAAGTGCATGCGCAATTGTGCACTACACATATGAACATTCAAATCAATTTAAGTTGAATTCTCAGCTGTAGATAACATGAGCTTTCACATTTTGTAAGGCAAAGTAAGATGATAAAGAAGAGGGACAAGAACCTGTGTAACTCCCATTTTATAAGCCAATAAAGATGCAACAAGATTCCCATCACTGTAGTTTCCAATGATAAAATCAGGATACCCTTGTAACTCAGCAGCAATTTCACTGGCAACATCCTGTTGACATACATAACCATCAATATTAAATGAAATGCTAGCTCATGCAGTATGGTGAATTACTAGACTCTTTAACATGTCTAAACTAAGATAAAGAAATCGTTTAAATCCACATAATGGTTCCAGATCAGGTGAACAATTCAAGCTATACATGTTGATGGATGACATTTACCTCTGCATAAGTCTCTAGATAAGGCCACACATCAAACCTTGAGATCCATTTACGGAGAGTTCCTGACTCTGATCTGAATGGAACTCGCAAAATATGAGTATGGTCAGTACCAGTGACTCTTTCTAGCCGCTGGTTGCATGTTGTCCCCTTTGCATCAGGTATTAACCTGGTAACCTTCCGAACAGAAGAGAATTTTAATTTGACTTGAACTGAAAAAAACAATCAAATACAACAGCCTTATCAATATGAAGAACCTGACCCAAAAAGTTACACTTACAATTAGAATTCTAGGAGTGAAATCAAGTCCTTGTTTCTTGATCCGAAGGAGCATCTCATTTTCAAGGGCACGCACTTGATCTAGTATATAAACAACCTGCATATAAAACCTTCCATGTATGACTGTGCCCATATATATGATATATAACTCAAAAAATGCAAGATAAAAAAGATGGAAACAACTAAGGGAAACAAGGACTAGAAAGAGGGGGCATTGAACAACATATGCATGTCCAGCTCAACTATTCTTTTCAGTATATGACAAAGGAGATACCTGCCCGCCAGTGTCAGGCAAACCCAAGACATTGGCTTGTCCAAAGTAGCCATGAGGAGATAATATAACAACATTGAATACCATTGGCACTCTCCCGAGAAAAGTCTCTAGTGTAGAAGGATCAGGAGCCTGAAGAATATCCAGTAGCAGATGCATCATTTCCAATACCCGTTCAGCAGTATCACCCCAACCTCTCTCAAAACCCATTCCTTGTAATCTACAATCAGAAAAGAGTCAAAGGGAAGAAAAAATAAATAAACTTAAGTGTCCTACAAAATTCTCACATCATTCGAACTGTAAAGTAAAGACATGTAAACCCATTATCAAACAGAAACTTACACATATTCAAACTCTGAATAGGGTGTATCACTAGCAAGCTTAGAAAGATAATCCTCAGCCTTGGCCAATGCAGACTGAAGATTGGAAATGGTTTGTACTCTATCATTTATCATCAGAGCCTGTAACATGGATAACAAAGGAGAGAAATTTTTCAAAATCTATAGATTCCTCATACCAAAATAAAAAATAAAAATATGACGTTGAGTACTCGGTTTAAGAGGATATATCTTTCAGAGAGGAAGGGAGGGAAAGAGAAATACAGGGCCAAGTTTCATTTTTGAAACAATAGATGTTGTATTGTAATATAATCACTTTATTAGAAGTGCATAACACAGCATACTCACATGGCCCTTGTATTTGTGAGCTCGGAGGAAATCAACCAAGGGCTGCAAGGAATCTTTGTTGCGAAACATAATTGATGAAAGGTGGCGATTAAGAAATTGGACACCATTGCCAATGGATGCTGAGCGGGTTGGGCGAGGAAATGTGGCATTAAATGGCTCAAAATCAAGCTCCAATACAAAATTGTCATTAATCCTAAAGCACAATACAAAACAGAAACAGTCACTAAGTTACAGTCGAAGGGAAGAGGTTATTTCTTATAACAAAAGCTTACTTTCCATCTACAAGTTCTTCCTTGAAGCTGAGATATTCAGAAACGCTTAATTGCTCCACGCTGAGATCAGAGACATTAACACGGACATATTCCCAAACACCAGGTCTTGGACGAACTGCTACTGCCACAAAAGGAGGCAAAACTATGGCTTCCTGTCACAAAAATAATGCTACACATTTTCATACCAT
>PYAF01001667.1:1518326-1540391 GCA_007407185.1 Glycine tomentella | reverse complement strand
CAAAAGCTTACTTTCCATCTACAAGTTCTTCCTTGAAGCTGAGATATTCAGAAACGCTTAATTGCTCCACGCTGAGATCAGAGACATTAACACGGACATATTCCCAAACACCAGGTCTTGGACGAACTGCTACTGCCACAAAAGGAGGCAAAACTATGGCTTCCTGTCACAAAAATAATGCTACACATTTTCATACCATATCTTAAATCTTCTAATGTGAATGTGAAGTAACTTTCCCGAATATGACAGTTACAATAAGGCTAAAGTTGGATGAAAATTTTCAATTAATCACGTAGACAAGTAACAAATTATTCAATTATTTGAAAAGAAAAAAAAAAATAAACCGCAGTTATGGTAGGGCAAGTGACCTTTGCAGACTTGACAATTTCACCAAAGGGACCATTTTTAAGATCCACTATTGCTTCGTCATCACCAGGGATGCTGTCAAGTTCATCAATCAAATTATGGGGTTGCAAAATCCCTTTCCCCTGAGCCACATAACTTCAAATAAAACAACAAGTATTCATTCACCAACACACTCATAGAAAGACATGGTGAAACAGAGAGAGATACACATGTGCATGTGCATCAAATATGAAGAAAACAATATTAATTATGAATTAATAAAGAAAAAATGGAGTTGATGAAGAAGCAGAATTACCTGGAGAGGAGAAAAATGAGTTCGTTACGGTGAGCAGAGAGAGTGTCTTCAACTCGGTCTCTGATACTGGGAATCCGACCAAGCTTTAGTTGCGTAGACATGACGATCAATATGTTTATATGTCTGTTAAGTTCTTCTTAATTAGCTGCAAAAACTGACAGACAGCGAATTTGGAGTTTGCAAATGGGAAAAAGCATGAGAGTTAAAGAGAACTGTGACGTGATGTGCGGATCATAAGAGCCAACTTTATATTATAGTGCAGAGAAACACAGGGAAGACGGTATACGTGGCGATCAGTCATTATTTTCATTTTCCTCCATATTGTTATCGTTTTATGAATAGAATTTATATTTATATTTATGTCCTTATATTACTTAATAAATTTAATATTTTATATAATTAGTAACAAGTGTTGGACACTTGGACCCCCATTTTTTTTATTTCTTTTAAGAGATGCTACATCAAACTAAAGTTAAAGACTTGGGAAAAAAGTCTAACTCGAAAGATGCTTTAAATTTAAAACTCAGACCTAGAATTTAGAAAAGAAAAAAACCACTAGTTATTTGATAGTTTTAATTTAATTTTTTATAAAAAAAAATAGAAGCTATCAGCTATGTTTCATTGTTTAACATTATAAGGATGAAAAATTAGAGAGCAGAGTATGCAATTTATTTTAAAAGCTTACAAATATTCGATAGTTAATTAATTGCATTGTTTCGTGACTGAAGGAAAGATAATAAAATTGTGTAAGTCTTGTGTTATTTTATGGGAATAAGGTGTTTGTTAGAATATAATTAAACTATGTGATGTATTGAATTAAGATTTTAAAATATTATTTTAATATTAAAAAGATTTATGAATTTTAAAGATTATTTAATAATGTTACGAGTTATCATAATTTTTACAAAAATTTTACTATAATTTGAATTTTAATGAATTTATATCATAAAAATTTAAAGAATTTGAAAAAACTTTAGATAATCATAAGAATTATAAAGATTCAATGAATTTTTAAATAATATTTAAAATTACAAAAATTAGTTAAAATAATAATAAAAAATGATGAAGTTTGAATAAAAAAAATAAAATTAATATAATTTTTTAATTTTTTAATAGATAAATTGTTTATAGCTTTAGGTTTTCCTATACTAATCACTTTTCCAATAACATATTCTCGTTTTGGTTTTTGGATATCAAACAATATATTTAAAATTATATACTAATTTTTTGATTTTTTTAATTAGTATAATTATTTCATGATAAATCCAATTACATGTTTAAATTGGGTACAATAATCAGCCTATATCAAAAGGGAGTGATGAGGATGAAAATTTATAAGAGGGTTATTGAATTATAGTAGAACAAAAGGGTGACAATCACGAAAAAATTGTATAGAATAAGTGATGAACATAATCAATAAAAGGAAAATATGGTTAACATTGACTTATAAGATAAACATTAATTTAATTCAGAAAGCAAACAGAAAATTACAAAAGGGATGAATATATTTAATATTTTTGGTTTCAAAAGAACATGAGAAACATATATAACACACATCTTGAATAATATTATTTTTTTTACAGTTGTTCGGTACCTCTTTGAATTAAGTAAATCTTATTTTTGTGTTAGATATTGAAGAGAAAAAAGAGTATGTGTAATGAGAGAAAAAAAAGTTTGGTAACCAATATAAAAAGAAATAAAATAATCTAGCAAAATATGAAGAGTTTTTTGTCAGATTGTTTGATAAATGTTTTATACTAGAAAGCCATATCAAATCCATTTTAAAAAATAATTCATCAAAACTTGTATATATTTTAATAGTAAAAGACTTTTTTTTAAGTTATAAAAAAAATAATTAAACACCACTAGATTTTGTTGTACTCCTTAATCATTCTAAAAGTCTTAATTGAATACTACAAGATTTATTTATATCATTTATAATTTTGATTAGATATCACAATATTTTTTATATATTTTTTTAAAATTCTTTAAAATCCTAATCTAATACACCCATCACTCCCTTTAAGTAATGTGGAAAAAATATTATTAAAAACTCACTAAAGATAATTTTAGTCAATATATAAAAGTGTGTGTAGAATATGATTATACTTAAAAAATACAAAACAACACTATGTTTAAATAAATCGATGTTCCTTTAAATAAAATGAACCCATATTTAAAATTAGACAATAGAGTATGAAATTTATTTTAAAGTTATTTTAGTTATAAAAAAATTAAAAGACACCATATTTTACTAGTATACTATAAATTAGAATATACAACCCTTCAAATAATATTAGAATATACAATTTTTAAAAAATGATATTTACATACTCTTTCTTTTTAATTAGACATTTTTAATATAATTTTTTCTATTTCCTTTAAAGGTGCATTTAATAAGGGTGACAAAAGGGATCAATATGTCCTGTCTACAAATTGGTCCAGCTCAACCCATATATCCACCAACACAAAAAAAAAAGAAATAAAATAAATATAAATGATAAATATATTTTAATTAAATTTTAAAATATATATTTTATAAATATTAAATAAAAATACTTATAAAAATTAAATGTATTACATTAAATTTTGAATAATAATTTATTTAAACAAAAATAATAATATATGTATAAATATGAAAATAAATATTAACTACTCTAAAATAGGTTGGCCTAATTTTTCCCTCAAGCTATTTTTTGTCTCGTTAAAATAAGTTGACGGATTAAAAACTTAAACCTGACCCATGGGTTAATGGGTCCCATTAGATTGGATCCATTTTATCACTCCTAATTTAACACATTTTTTTCCTTTTATATTTTTCCATATATACTTATATATTTTTAATTGTTTACCTCTATCAATCTATCATATTTTATCTTTATTCCTAAATTAAATTTTAATAGTTTTTTTAAATTGCCAATAATTAAAAATGATTTGATACCATAATTTAAATTATTTATTATAAAATTATAATATACTTGAATTATATATGATAAATATTTATTTTATATGATAAATGGACTAAAATAAAAATTATATTTTAAAATTTAAGCATATTAAAAGTCCTTTTAAAATATATTTTTATGTACGAGTTCAAAAAAATCTCTTTATACTGTATTTACTTAATAAGGTCATAAGGATAACCTAGGAAGGGGAATCAGGGTTATTCCGTATGACAATGTTCAACTTCAAATAAGAAAGATACACATTAAGTCATCAACCTACCCCAATAGATAGACGTTCATGAATCTATCTGCCATAAATTATTTAACCATATTTTATCATGAATTATCCAATAAAAAATGTCAAAAGTAAAACTAAAAGGCCGCATCTATCCTAAACTTTTATAAAACCTTGTGCTTGTACCTATGGTGCATTATTAATGATTACCAAAGGAATGATTTGATTTGGTTTGTGGCTCGCACCGAAAAATTGGCTTGTGTTTCGCCTTCTTTATCCAATGCGTCCATTATATTATATTGAACTCGGCACTACTACTACTATATTGACTCTGATATGCTTGTTTCTGGTATATGCATCAGCATCACGATCTTTTCTATTTGCTTTGGTATATGCTCAATTGCCCATGGTGCTATCAGCTTTGATACTCTGTGTGCCATAATTGTACGACAGACCTCTGTTTCTGAGATAAACAACACACTAATGCACTGGGATTTGACTAGAGGACATTTTAAATTTCAGGTTAAAAATATACTATAACTTAGTACTACACTGGTATCGGATTCTCAAATTAGTTCATAACTTCTTATACATAAAAATCATTAAGATTATTTTCAATAAAACTAATTTAAAGTTGAAAATTAATTAAAAGTTAAAAATTAGAAATATTTAATAAAATTAACTGTTAAAATAGTTGAAAATATAAAATAATTAAAAATAATAAAATAATAATTTATTTAAAAATAATAAAGAACTCCATAATAATGCAAAAAAAAAGGATTTTATCCATACTAACAAATTATAATTCCGACACTAAAAGAAACAAGGTGACATCTAATCAAATTTGTCCACGTTAGGAAAATCTTATCCAATTATTTTGCCATATGGTCTCTATTGAACGTGTGACTTTTTGTTTTATGGCGTTCAATTTTTGCCTTTGCGACAAAAAAATTCGAGGGCGCCTCGCTCGAAATCGTTGTTTCAGACCAAAATTTCCTCAGTTCCCTCCCCTGCTTCTTCAAGAGCAAGCCCATTTTTTCGGAAGCATGACACTCCTTAATGTGATGCCCACTTATTCGTCTTGTGTGCTTCGCCTAGGCGACTTCTTCATGCACAAGCATCGCACTAATCAACGCAGAATACGACACACCTGATATCACATGATGACAAAAAAAGAGGACGCGTGTCTCTTTCACAACGTAGTATTTTTTTATATTTTAATTAATAATTAATAATTTAATAACAAAAGCACTGGTTCAGACACAAATTGCCAAGTAGCAGTAGCAGGTTTATTCAGAGTTATGACAGTTCGAGACTTTCCAGACAGATCGATGGGACCAGCTTGAGTTGTTCAACTATAATTTAATTTCTGACTTAGACTAACCCATTTATTTTATTTGTGTATTGTGAATGTATTTTCTTATTTTAAGTTTTGATATTTTGGGTCACGTAACAAAATAAGATAACCATCTATATTGTGAATTTTCCCCAACTCAATTTCAATATTTGCTCAGACTCATTTATTAGTTAGTCAAAATAGTTTATAAATTATCAAATAACCTTACCAACACACACTTTGAATTTTGTATTTTTAGGAGTAAACTTATATGTATATAAAACTGATTTGAAGGTTGAAAAAAGAGTTTAAGAGTTGAAAAAAATTATGAGTTAGAATCTTTCTACTAATATTTTTTAAAAAAAGTAACAACGAGAATTAACTAATATAAAAATGCTTATATGTACAACAATTTATTTTTTACTATTTAATAAGTTTTTATTAAATAATTTTATCTTAAAAATTTATACAAATAGTTAAGAAACCAATCGTAAAAACCAGCATTATATAAATTCTCTCTCTCTCTCTATATATATACACACAAACAGTTATGTTAATTTTAAAAAAATTAATATGTCATTGTATACATTAAAATTTACATGATATATAATTTTCAGAGCACTTGGACGATTTAATAATTTTCAAACCAAACGTTGCTGTTTAACAATTGGGGTGATGCTGTGATAGATACCAAAGTGAAAATGTCACGAAACGTTTGTTGAGTCATAGATAGTTTCATGGTGTATCTGTTGGCTTTTTGGTCATAAAGAGGCAGTTTTTTTTTTTTTTTTTTTTTTTTAATTTATCAAATGGGACAGATTTTGAATTGTTTATCAAATGAGAGTAAGTTGTACGAATGATTTAAATTTTAAGCACAGAAGTCATACGCTTTGTGTGACTTTTATTTCCGTTTTTTTTATTTGTTTTAATGAAATTGTAAAATAATTTATGATTTTTATTGTTTTTTATTTTTAATTGAATGCATTAAAGTCGTACAGGTTTACATGACTTTAAATTTACTAATCATGTGACTTTAAAGTTGTCAATTATCCTCTAACTTCTTTACTATTAATTAATTTTGATAATTAATACAATTATCGTACAAAAACAATAAAAATACTTGTTAAAATAATTTAAACCGAATAATAATAATAATAATAAAGTAATTTACTAGTAAAAAAAACTTCTTAAAATAAAAAACAATACATTAATATAAATTGAATAATACAAATTAACAATAAACATAAAACTAAAAAGTACACAATATCATGTGCCAACTTACTTATATGAAAAGACCACAACACATATATAGAACTTGTAGTGCTACATTACCTTACTATTAATATTTTAAACAAAACTATGTGCATTACATTGATTTTAAAATTGAAGTATTTTGTTTACATCATTTTTTTTAATTCCCTTGCAAATAAATAACTTACAAATAATAACTTATAACCCAAAAAAAAAGTTGCAAAAGCAAAAAATAAGTGCAAGATCTTAAAGTCGCAAACAACACTAAACTTTGAAGTTATAAGGTTACACGACTTCAAATTGTAAGCAATTTTATATAAAAAATAATAAAAATTGTGATGATTTATAGAACTTCGTTATAAAAAAATTAAAAATAAAAGTATTCGACTTCGGTACTTGAAGTTGTAATCATTCATATGATTTATCCCCATTTGTTAGATAATTCAAAAATTGTTCTCATTTGGTAAATTAAAAAAAAATTGTCCCTATGATCAAAAGATTGTATATATTAGTTAGTAGAGCCGAGTTGGTCCGACTCATTGAACCCAACACACATCTTAAACGGGTCAAACTAAATTCGATCTACTTAAAGTTGATTCGAGAAAAAAGTGATCCGATCCTCCCCACTATGGGTTATGGGTTAAACAGGTTGGTCCACTGTACACCAACCCACATAAAATAAAAAAATATTTAAAAAAAATCATTTTTTAGGAAAAATAAATTAGAATAAATTAGAAAATTATTAGTTAAATTAAAATTTTCACTATTCACATATCACAACAAGACATACTATCACAAGCTAGAAGTCTAGAACTATGATAACAAATTTTCAAAAAATAGTCCTAAACAGAACATGGAATAAAATAATGTTAAACAATATTACAAAATATTAAAAGTGTATTTTAGATGAGTTTTACTTTACTTCTAATTAAATAAATAAAACACTTTAAAGTCTTAAAAAGTTACAAAATGCTAATAGGTTATTTTAAGGTGAATTAAGTGGGTCAACCCAAATTATCACGGATTTAACTTAAGTGGATTAGGTCATAAGTGGAATGGATCAAATTTTAGAATAAGTTATAAATTTTTTTCTTTTTTTATGCTCGATCTAAACCTATGATGAATAGAGTTGATCCAAAATTTGACTTATTTTGACAACTCTATCTATTAATCTTATCCTTTGTATGGTAAAGGATAAATAAGATAACAAAGAAAAAAGTAGACCAAAAAATAGAAAAGTAAACCCGTTTAATTTAGAAGAAAAAAAATGAAAGAATAGAAAAAATTAAAGTTGAAGATTGACTAGTTATTTTTATTATACTCCTCACATTTTCTTTCATTCATCCTTATCTTATCTGTTTTTTTCTCTCTTAAATTAAATATTTTTTTAAAAAACTTTTATTCCATTTACTTTTTCTATTTCTATCCATCATATCATATCTGTCTGTCACCTATATTTTTTTTTGGATACTCAACTTTATGCACAAAAGTGTTGGGAACGTTAAGTATTGAGCCTGAAAATGGGCTACATTTTCTGCTTCAAAAGTTCTTGGGGTTCTTTGCTTAGGAATTTGTATCCTACACTTTGAATCTTACACCTTCCAAAAAGCTAAAAACTACTCTCAGTCCTTACACCTCCTCTCCCCTGCCAATCCCTGCACTGCCCAAACACCCCCTATACCTTGCCAATTCTTGTGCCGTCGTGCTCTTTTACTAGCAAGGTTTTATCTTCTCCCTACATCATTTCGCCCTCACGCTCCCTTGCTTCCTCGAGAGTCATCACAAATTCAATCGCTGCCGAGTCCCTTTGTCAAGTGACTCTGCCTCAGCTATCTGCAACATAGCACCAACGAGAAAACGCGGCTCGATCTCTGCGAGCTCAACGAGAAGCTCGAGCGCCTCCTGATCGAAATTAAGCACCTCGGTCAACGTTCCCATCATCGAAGGCAATAAGTCCTGGAATCGATCGCGATCAGCGGAGCCGAACAAACACTGGATGAAATTCATAACGTCAGTAAACGCGACAATTCAGACTTAGGGTTAATGGAAGCGTTCGTGAGGAGGCACTATAGGAAAATATCGTGGAGGTGCTTGATATGAGGAGTGAGGGAATCGTCGATGTACTGCGACAACTGCACAAAGATTAAAAATGCATATTCCTAAAACTTAAGGGAATAAGATACTCTTTACTCTAATTATTCCAAAATATAGATTTTTATATTTTAGAATAAATTATTTTGAAATAGGATAAGTATTTTAGAAATTTACTCTGAAATATGAAAAAATTATATTCTTTAATAATTATTTCAAAAAAAATCCTATTTTTGGGAGGTGTAGAATGCAAAATGGGACTGCAATGTATAAATGCCCTTTGCTCAACACAAGTAGAATTTTAAAGAGTGGGTTTCATGGGTTTTAGATTAGTGGATATATTCCTAAATGTTGGGCCTCCGTCCACCCACCGAATATTCTTTTTTTAACCGTATATTTGAATATTAGATTTTAAAATAAGAGAAAGGAATGAAGATAATTATTCTTTTATTTTTTTTGTCATTATGACATTAGTTATGGAGTATTCATATTCCATCATGATTTTTTTAAAATTAAAAGGATTAAACCATATATTATATGATAATAATGAAAACTATTTTTTATTTACAAAATTATTAAATTATAAAATGTTTATTACAAAAATTTACTCTACTCTTTAAAACCCAACTCCTAGACATAGCCTAAAACAAACTGTGTTAATTTTTTCTCATCCCATTTGTCATGTGTTAGTATGATTTAATTTGAATTATCTTTAATTTATTCATTTTTTTTCTTTGGGATCCTAAGCTTCGTCTCCCTTTGATTTGACTTCTAGTCATTCATGAATTGAATGCAAGCCGAAAATCTGGAAATGTTGTGATGACCTACCAGTTTGGTTAGAAGGGAAGGAAAGAAAATAAAAGATAAGAAAATAAAATATCTTTTTTTTATTTTTTTCGGTTTCTCTGATCAAACAAAAGAAAATTATTTGCTGTCTATGCTTTTTTTCCTCTCTACATTCTTTTTTCCCATTTTCTATTTTACAAACATAGGGTTAGAGAGCGGAGGGACCAAAGAAAAAAGATTTCATGAACGTAATTGGAAAGGCAATGGGTGTCTGGGTCACAATGCTCTCCAAAAAAATTGTCATCCTTTACTACTTTTTTTCCCCTCAAACTGACGTCAAATAATGATTGGGTAACATTTGATAAAAATATTTTTATAATCGACAGGCATCAGATTTAATTACTAGAGTAAGTCTAGTAGTGAAGAACTTTTTCTCAGAAAAAAAAAAGTCTAGCAGTGAAGAACTTAATAAAGTTTAAATCTTATTATTATTATTATACACTTATAAAGTTGATAGATAATTAATGTGATTCTTAAGCACTGAACATTAGTAGTTTATTTTGATAAATGTTGTCAATTTATTGAGGTAAAAATAATATAATTACTATGAAATGTCAAGCAAACGATAGTTGGATTTAATGGAGGAATAGGTTTGTAGAACGCATTTAGTACTCAGTTCTGTCTTAAACAAATTTGCCTAAAAAAATATATTCCCTCTTTTATATTGATTGTCATTTTAATATTAAAAATTTATTGGTTGAGGTTTTCAATTTTCAATAAAAATATCAATGTTTTTATTCCAATTTTGCCTCCTAATACATACTACTCCTAATAATATTATTGTCTTGGAGTAATTTTTTTTAAAAATTTGTGTTAGAAAACCTGTAAAGTTTGGAGAAAATTTTTGCTTTACAGTTAATTGTTTTTATATATTTAATTATTATTAATTTTTACCCAAATAAACAAACAGGTCATGTTATTGAATATTTAATAATCAGTCAATTTTGGAGTAATTTCTCCCCCTTCTTTAAATAGAAAAAAGAAAAATAATATTAAATGTAAACAAGGGAAAGAGAAAGAGAAAAATATCTTTACGAAACGTTATTTGTGTGGCCTCAGCTAAACTCGATATCCCGTCGTAGCTGTGTTTGTTATCCCTCGCTCGCTCGCTCTTCTTCATTGCAAAACACAACACAACTACTCTCACTCCCCAATTCCGATTCCCTCTCAATCCAAAACCTCAATGACCCTATCATTCGCTCGCTGCTTCCGATTCCGCATGCTTCAGGGATTCAAGATTCAATGAGATTACTCTCTTCCAATAAAACATGGCCTCTGCATCCTCCTTATCAGGTACGTCTACTAACCCTTCCTTAAAACTCCGCACGTGCCTTCGTTGCCCTAAAAAAAATGCAAACCAAGGCTCCACTAATTTGCCTAATGCATAGTTTCCACTCTATTAACGCGCTTTAGATTTTTTTTCTTTCTCCCCGCCCGAATTCACGCGCCACCAACCGCGGAGTGTTGAATTTTACTACTGAATGTTGTTTATGTCTTTTGGAGCTGTTGTCGTTTCTTTTGAGTGGAAGAATTTTGTGAGTGTGGTTTTCTGAGTGAAGATGTGTATGAATAATACTGCTGCTGCCTGCTGCAGTTTCTCTAGAATGCGTGAACGCGTGCAAGCTGTGGAGAGGGGATGGAAATGGAAGATTCGACTGTAGTCTTCTATCGTCCGCGTGGAAAGCTCCAAGGGTTCTCACTGGCTTTCTTGCCAGCACTGCTCATCCTCATCAGTGTTCGGACTTGTCGAATGGGCGCAACGGACGAAGGAACCGGTATAATTTTGTAAGTTTTTTATGTTTCCCTTGGCGTTTCGAAGTGTGAATGCTTTCAATTTTTTTACTTACATTTGACCATTAGGGATGCTGGTTATTGGTATGAGAGTAATTGATTGATCATTTTCATTTCTATTCATATTGAATCAATATGGTTGCAACGGATGTTTTTATTACTAATTAGGTTACCTGTTAATCTCGCGAAATTGACAGGGATGTGAAACCTTTAGTGTAGATGGTTCATGTCGTGATGAACCACTTGATATCGTACTCTTTGAAGGATACTCTAGATCTATGTTGTCTCAAAATGCTCCTAGGAGATGGCAATTGTGTTGTGCTTCGGCCTCGGATGCTGTCACTGAGTTTTCCGTGGAAAGTTTGTGGGAGGTACAGTCGTGAATTTTATGGAATCATTTCTATTGTTGATTATAATTCTGTGAATGGGGACATCCTCTTTGCTAGTATCTGAGTCGTACTGTACTACCTATCATATGATTGCCTCAGGATCTTATACCTGTTATCTCATACCTGTCTCCCAAAGAACTGGAGTTAGTCTACAATGCTTTTATGGTGAGTTGATTACCTCAAGAAGCAACCTTAGCATGCTCTTTTTGGCAAAATCATCTCTTGAACATAGTTGGATTTAATTATTAGTTTATTTATTTTGTTTCATTTCTGTTTTATTCCTGGTTGTTATACAGTTGGCGTTTAAAGCTCATGATGGCCAGAAAAGACGCAGTGGTGAACCCTTCATCATTCACCCAGTCCAGGTTGCACGTATTCTGGGAGAACTTGTGAGTCATGAAGAAATGCTTCCCCTTTTGCCAAATTTACTTAAGTGTGTATAACAAATCAATATATATGATGAATCCAACCATTTGTCTAGGAACTTGACTGGGAGTCAATTGCTGCTGGATTACTTCATGATACGGTTGAGGATACAAATGTCGTTACTTTTGAGAGGATAGAGGAGGAATTTGGTGCTACTGTGCGACACATTGTGGAAGGAGAGACAAAGGTACTTATTATTCTTGAATCTTGATCGAAAAGCATTACTGCAAATCTAAAATCCTCAATAGCATTGGTTCCATATTCATAAACTTACCTAATATAAATCCTAACTAGGTGTCGAAACTGGGAAAGTTGAAGTATAAGAATGAGAATGAGTCCGTGCTAGATGTGAAAGCAGAAGATCTTCGGCAAATGTTTCTGGCTATGACAGAGGAGGTGACCTCTTTTTCATAATAGATTCTTGTCTATTCCCATTTCCAATGCATTCTTTGTTGAAAGCGGTTTGACAACTAACAAATGTCTCATTTCAGGTTCGTGTTATAATTGTCAAATTGGCAGATAGGTTGCATAACATGCGCACGCTATCACATATGCCTCCTCATAAACAGGTTAGGGCCACTGATTTGAATAATAACTGGGTGACTTATTTCTGTTCTGCCGCAAGGAAGGAAACTATTATGGCCATGCAATCCTTTTACTATGAGATAATTGAAAAAGGGATGGATCTTCTCATGTAATTTAGTTGATTTCTCTCTACAAAACATTAAATAGGTGGGTCCCTATCAAAATTTTTGAGTTGGGACTTCTATAATGAGAGATAGATGCTTGGACCTTCCTTTTAAAAAAAAGATAGAAGCAATTTTCAGATGAAAATCTAACTTGAAAAGATACATTCCCATACCAAAAGGACTATGCAATCAAGTCAAGTTAGGATTTTTGATAGAAATATTGGCTTATTAGCAAAATGAATCTGACTCTGAAACTGAGATTCATAAATTCATTTAGTCCAATCTTATTAATTTTCAATGTCTTGAAACTAAAAAGTAAATTTCATTGTTCATGAAGAACTATCTTTTTCTGAGTGGCCTATACTACATTCTGTTATTGTCATTGAATTTTCTAAAAGGGCAACATAATGTGAATGGTACTGAATACGCCCAAGGCATTTATGTCTTAATAAATGTTATAGCAATATCATCATTTTTTTTATTGGATTCCTCATAGGCGGCTATACGACTCACACTTGGCCTTGGGCTGGTGGTTGGGTAAGGCCCTCTCCAGGGCAATGGGTCAATAGTTGCAGGACTTGGAACCCTGACATTGCGGGTAGACATTCCCTGGGGTCATAGTCCACTTCTACTTAAACCAACCATTATTAGTTATAGACTTATAGTAGTATTGTTGTTTTATCTTGTTAGATGTTATATCAAATGGATTGAGTGTATGATAAGCCTAGCTCCTAAATCGTGTTCCTAACATTAATATTAATATTTGTACAGACTAGCATTGCGATGGAGACATTGCAGGTATTTGCTCCTTTGGCAAAGTTGCTTGGGATGTATCAAATAAAGGTATCCTATAATTAAGAAATCAATAAGGACTAGCATTCATGTTTTTTTGGTGTAATGACATGAGTCCACATATTTAGAGTAGAACTCAGGATTGAAATACTTTGAAGTTTAAAGTAATATACCTATATTTCATACCATGAGGGAAATTGGATATATCATGACTCATAGTTCTGTTTTTTTGACGATGCAGTCAGAACTAGAAAATCTATCGTTTATGTACACAAATGCGGAAGACTATGCTAAGGTGAAGAGAAGAGTAGCAGAGCTATACAAAGAACATGAGAAAGAACTTCTGGAGGTAATGCTGGTCTTTCTATCTTAAATTGGTGTTTGAATAGACAAGTATTATAACTGCTTGCCATCTTTCTATATGTTCATTTATTGAACCTTTTCTTCCAGATGATAGTGTGTCATTGTAGTCTTTTGATTAAGCTTCTTTGTCCTCCCTTTCTTGATAGGCAAACAAAATGTTGATGAAGAAAATCCAAGATGATCAATTCTTAGACCTTCTAACTGTTAAAACAGAAGTTCGTGCTGTATGTAAAGAGCCTTACAGGTTAAGCCCCAAATCTCAATGTCAATTTTTGTTTATCCAACTGTTCATGTTGGTTGATGTGTTTGACATCATGTACATTTTACATGTCATAGTTTTTCTATTCTATATATCACAGTTTTTCTAAATACTTGATGCATACATTGTTTTGTAATTAGATGTTCTTTTCTGGCTATTCCTTAAGAAATATTGCTGATCATTTGCAGTATCTATAAAGCTGTTCTCAAATCAAAAAGTTCAATCAATGAGATTAACCAAATTGCACAGGTTTGCTTTGATATATACCTTGGAATGCTTAGCGTGTTATAAAGATTTTGGATGAACTTTTAAGTTTGTATGTTGAAAACCAACTGTTTATTGTAACCAGCTTCGTATTATTATTAAACCAAAGCAATGCATTGGGGTTGGGCCTTTATGCAATCCACAGCAGGTAACTACTTATCATGGTCACAGAAATGACTGTTTTTCTCCCCTTTTTTTCCTGGTATATCAGAAAACATTTCTCTCTTGTGTTTTCTGCAGATTTGCTATCATGTTCTGGGGTTGATCCATGGAATCTGGACTCCTATTCCTAGATCTGTACGTATGTTATATTCTATAATATTTGAGAGTAGAAAGTGTTAGTTTTAAGAGACATAAATTTTCATTGACTGGTGTGGAATATTTGGTTTGTTTTGTTTTAGGTGAAGGATTATATTGCAACCCCTAAACCAAATGGCTACCGGAGTCTTCAGACCACTGTGATTCCATTTTTGTATGAGAGCATGTTTAGGCTAGAAGTCCAGGTATTTTTTTTGTTGTTGCTTTTTTCAAATTTTACTTCTGCATGTTCCATTTTCACCAACTAATTGTATATAGAGCCCTAGCTGATCCAAATAAAGTTAATCATATTTTTTCCTTATTTGTATGCCATACTCTTTGCAGATTAGAACAGAAGAAATGGATTTGATAGCTGAGAGGGGCATTGCTGCTCATTATAGTGGGAGAGAATTTGTCACAGGCTTGATTGGAAGTGCAACACTAAGTAGTAAAAGCTCAAGAGGGAAGACAGTTTGTCTGAACAATGCCAATATTGCACTCAGAGTATATTATCTGTGATCTGTCCCTGATAGACTATGATAGAAATAATCTTTTAAACTTTAAAGAGAGATTTTGGTGTAGCCATTACTCAATTTTGTTGTTACTAGTCTGTTGGCCAAGTGGTAACCATCGCTTTGCATTAAAAAAAATCCTGATGCCTGATTTCATGAATGAAGTATTTTCCTTTCCTACAGATTGGCTGGCTCAATGCAATTAGAGAGTGGCAAGAAGAGTTTGTTGGTAACATGAGTTCTAGGGAATTTGTCGACACTATTACAAGAGATCTGCTGGGCAGTCGTGTCTTTGTGTTCACACCAAGGGGAGAGGTAAGGATTGGTCTGTCATATACCATGACTATCTTTCCCCCCTTCAATTGATTGAAGAAGACAATTGTAGAATATGTATTTCAATACTATCTGCCTTTTCTTAATAATTTTTTGTCACATTATATGCAGATTAAGAATCTTCCTCAGGGTGCTACTGTCATTGACTACGCTTATATGATACACACTGAAATAGGCAACAAGATGGTAGCTGCAAAGGTATCACTCGTCACATTTGCATGCTAATAGAATCAAGTGTCAGATGTCAGTCAGAGACACATAAAATAAAATGTTTGTATTATTGAAATATTAGAGGCTTATTTGGTGTAAATGCAGGTCAATGGAAATCTTGTTTCTCCCGCTCATGTACTTGCAAATGCAGAAGTTGTGGAGATAATCACATATAATGTCAGTATTGTTCAACTCATCCTATGTGTCTGCTTTTTTTTGATAGATTTGATGTAATTGGAAAGTCATTACGTTTAGAAAATATAAATTTACTTTGCAATGGTGATATTAGGAAGATACTATGTTTATTGAATTGTCAGAGTTATGATCTAAGTGTGTGCTATCAAATGTTTTGGTGTTAAATACTACGTGTTTACACAAATGTTTTTGTTTTGTTAGAATATCTTAGCATATCATCATAATATATTTGCAATATCTTGTGAAACAATTATTCATCTCATTGAGGAAGCTTTCTTAGAAGTTCTTAAATTTTTTAATATGTTTCCTTATGATTCTCAAATCATTGAGGAATCAATTTTGATTAGTAGTGTTGTTGCAATAGAGGCTCAGGCTATTCACTTAATATCATGCTAATATTTGACCTAATTATCAATATAAATAAGATTATTGGGTTAATATTTTGTTACACCATTTCACAGCATATTGATATAATCTCCCTTTATTGAGTATTCCTTTTCTCGCTCTTCCTCTCTTAATAAATCCTAAAATTTCAACATGTTTGATGTTTTCCCTTCAAAATAATTTGTCTGTTTCTTCTATGACAATAATAATTTTTTTTTTCACCCTTTGTTATTTAAGGAAAATGTTTTTGCTTATAGATACATAAATGGTTAGTCACAGTTACCGTATAAATTTGCCTTTCACTTCGTTGGAGCTCATATTATTAACTTTATTTCCAGGCACTTTCCAGCAAATCAGCTTTTCAGAGGCATAAGCAGTGGTTGCAACATGCTAAAACACGTAGTGCAAGACACAAAATAATGAAGGTAGGATTTCATATGATGGCTTAACCCTGAAAAACTTGTGCTTTAAATAAACATTTTATATTTTGTGTAGTTTCTGAGGGAGCAAGCTGCACGCTCTGCTGCTGATATCACTACGGAAGCAGTCAATGACTTTGTCACTGATTCTGACGGGGATAGTGAATCTGAAGAAGTGTCAAAAGGTTCCAGTGGCTCTAAATATACGTGGGGTAAAATGTTTGTGAATGGAGCTGAAATATCAACGTCGGGAAGAAGTGAGACTGTCCTCCAAAGTAACAATGGAAGTGCTTGGATCCCTAAGGTAAATGGAAAACATAATAAGCATGTGCAGCATGAAAGTTTCAATGGCAAAGGGGAGATGTTACTGCAGGGAAACCTTGTCGCAAAGATGATTCAGGTTAACATTCCAAGATATAAGGAAGTCCTGCCAGGTTTAGAAAGTTGGCAAGCCCAGAAAATTGCTTCTTGGCACAATATGGAAGGGCACTCCATCCAATGGTTATCTGTAGTATGTATAGACCGAAAAGGTAAGGTTGCTCTTCTGAATAACATTGATTAAATCTGCTATTGCTTGGATGTGCAAAATGCAAGTGAACATTGATGATAGAGAATATGGTATGCAAGAGTTGGTAATCATAATAATACATTGTCAACATAAGATGCATGTTAATCTATTAGCTTTTACTGACTATCCGTGCCCGTAAAATGGATGCTTTGCACCTTGTGGCCCATGAACATTGTGGTAACTGCATTTTCCGATCTAATATAAGAGTAGAGTGATATCTGGGTGAAACCCATTGGGTCAGAATTTGGCTTGGAGATGGGATGGTAAAATGAATATCTAGCAGTGTTTCGTTAAATTCTCTGGTTGATGACTCATCTCTCTGACACAGTAACAAACGTTATTCCACCATCTTGTAACCCAGTTAACAATTATTGCAGGCATGATGGCTGAGGTCACTACAGCATTGGCCACTGCAGGCATAGCCATATGTTCTTGTGTGGTGAGTGGTTAAACCAAAATCCAACCAATTATACAGTACTCAAATAAGACGTCTTGACATTATATTAGTATGGTTCTACTTTTGGCATATCAGTAACACTTTAACTTATCAACTGACCAGGCTGAGATTGATGGAGGAAGGGGAATGGCTGTTATGGTATTTCACGTAGAAGGAAATTTAGAAAATTTGGTACTGTATCATGTCTGAAAACTCTCATTATGAATTGTTTCATCAAATGTGTTCTTTGTCAACTCACAAAAATAATTTGTTATTCAGGTCAGTGCTTGCTCTAAAGTAGATCTGATATTGGGTGTTTTGGGATGGTCAACCGGTTGCAGCTGGCCAAGCTTGATGGAAGACCGTGGCGTTCTCGAATGCTAGTTGATTTGATTGCAGTGGCTCTTAGCGTCACCTACAGTTTGCCCAACACCAGGGAATTAAGTTTTGTCCGCAGCAGCGTAGGCATTTATGTGGCTAAATTTTGTTTATAGTACAGTTCTCATATATTTGTTCGAACTTACTAACCAAATAATCCGGCAGCAACCTATTGAGTCAAAAGACTCGAAACTCAAGGCACTGTATATAGAAAAGAGTGATAGGATAAAGGAGTATACAATGTAAAGTAGTTGTGCAGAAACTAAGCATTTATGCAAGGAGATTGCTAGGGGTCTCTTATTACAAATTGTCACTTTCCGTGGCCAGTTTCAACTTTCAAGTCTTCCATTTCTACCTATAATTTGTGAAAAATGCTAATAATACTGGATTCGTAATAGGCAGGACCAGTAAACGCATTCTGATTTTTTTTTTCTTTTTTGACTTGTAAAAAAAAAAAACCTTTTTTCTCTTATGAAAAAGAATGACTTTTAAATTGATTCTCAAAATAGATTTATTTCCATTAAAAATGTTAATGAATTTTTTTTAAAAAAATTCATTAGGATTCATGAAATTTATTATTAAAGCTTTGGAATTTTAAAGTGGGACTTAAATTTCATAAATTTTAAATATAGTTTAATTATTGTTAATGTATAATTTTTTTCACCGATAATTATTTTATATTAGGTGTGTTTTTAAAACAATTATGAATAAAATGATTTACCATTAGTTTAATATAGAAAATATATATTATCAGCGTATTTTAATCAAATAAACGATAGAAAAAAAATTGTATTTAAAAAGTTGTAGCATTCTCATCTCCATATATCATAATCCACAAGTATATGGTTTCAGTAAATGTGAGAATAGCAATGTCCATTTCCAAACTCATAGGAAAGAAAGAAAAAAACATTTAACATTTGATCCTCTAAATTCGCTTCACTATAGTACCTCGTCTAGGACATAAAATGATTCTTGTGGGAGACGAGTGAATAGAACTAAGATCAACAGCAGCGCTAGCAACAGGAAGGGAAAAACCCAGGTGGTTAATGGTTGACTATTTGGCACCATAAAGAAGTTTAGATTTTGGTTCATAGTTGCTTGGTTTGCCACAGGCATCATGGCCTCGTCCAAGTGGTCGGAGCCATCCACATCAAAATCGCAGCAAACATGGCTATCTCCTTTGAATTTTTGCTTTGCATGTTGTATCAGCTCCGCAGGCCAAACTGGCTCCAGGGAGGTAGTCCCTGTTGCTACTTTTGAGCTATCTTGTTCGCCAATCTCTGAAACATCATCGGACAGCATCTCATCATCGTCGTCGTCATCGTCATCAACATCGTCCTCGGTTACTGTCTCTGTTTCCGAGGATGTTGAGTCATCTTGAGTTTCTTCATCCTGGCCACTGGGGCTATTAAGCAATGACATCATGCATTCTTCCGCAACCCCACCTTCGCTCGACGATGCCGCGCTTTCTGGGTGCGAAGAGTCAGAAAACACAATTTCCTGATGGTGAAACTCGGTTGGGCTCTCCTCTACACTTCTTGCTTTATGCTCACTTTTCTCCTCCTTAACATATATCCAAGTTATTTGTAACAAGTTAAAGACCATACACAAACTCATGCATTTACATTAATAAAAAGGAAGGATGAGTTACCAAAATCAAGGATTGAGAAGATAACAATTCGGAAGAATCACTAACTTGGGTTTTGTTCATATTGGATGCCCAACAGCTGCAGTAACACACACAAAGACATGAACATATATGAGCAAGGAAATGCTCCTAATCAATAAATGATACCTGTTTTTTAAGGTTATTCGGTAAAAAATCAAGAAATATAACAAAGGTTAATTTTTTTTCTTCTTTTTTTTAATTTATTATTTAGTCTAAAATTTTTGTTTGAATTTAATTCTTTAATTTTTAAAATTAATTCAATTTGATAGTTTAAATATAGTACAGAATATAATTTTTTACTATTTAAATTGAAACATCAAATTAAATCTAAACAACCTAAAGGATTAAAAATCTAATTTAACTTATAATAAAAATAAATATTCTAATAAAATAGTCGTAAATTTACCTCTTTCTCTTTTATGATTTATTGCATAATAATGTATATGTAATTTAATTAATTGTAAAAATAAAATATAATTAATAAAAAGAATAATTAATGTGAAAAAAAAATAGAAATAAAAATTCTTCAACAAAGAAAGTATGTTATACGTTTACGTAGCATACCATGTGGCATCCCCATATTGAATAAGAGAGGTGAGACTTTGGATTGTGTCATGATCTTCTTCTTCACTTTTACACATGTGTTCCTCTTCTTCACAGATAAAATATGGTACCAAAAATGGTTGATTTGTTGCATTGATACGTGCCTTTAAATAGGCTTAGAATAGATACAAGTAACAAACACAAGATACAAACTAACTGAAGTGCCTAAAGCTGTACGTGAAAATAGGCTAACAATATGCTAACAAACTATCAAATAGGAAACTACTAGGATTACATGGAAACAGAATATATTTACATCCTAATTGCATATATTCTTCCAACTCTCCCCCTCAAGTTGGAGCATGTAAGAATGAAATGCCTAACTTGGGAAGAAATGCAAGAAACGTAGATTGGCCCAAAGCTTTAGTGAAAAGATCTGCTAGCTGAGCAGAGGAGCGAACATGTGAAGTGGCAATGGTATTTGCCTGAATGTGTTCTCGAACGAAGTGGCAGTCGAGTTCAATGTGTTTCGTTCTCTCATGAAAAACGGGGTTAGCAGCAATATGAAAAGCTGCTGTATTATCACAAAATAACTGCATGGGTGTTGAATGATTCACACCAAGAGAAGCAAGGAATCCCTTTAACCAAATCAACTCTGCTGTAGCGGCTGCCATAGCTCTATACTCAGCTTCAGCAGAAGAACGTGCAACTGTGACTTGCTTCTTTGTTCTCCATGAAATAGGTGATGTGCCCAACATAACAAAATAACCAGTAACAGATCGTCTTGTAAGAGGACAAGATGCCCAATCGGAATCACAATAGGCATGAATGCAGAGATCACATGCGGTTTTTAATAGAAGTCCTTGACCAGGATTCTGTTTCACATACCTTAACACGCGTAGGACCGCATTGTAGTGACTTTGTTTTGGATGCTGCATAAACTGAGAAAGGACATGTATAGCATAACTCAAATCTGGTCTTGTAATATTTAAATAAATCAATTTGCCAATCAATCTCCTATATCTCTCAGGATTTTTGATATCTGGGCCATCAGCAAGACCGAGTCTATGATTTTGTTCAATAGGAGATACTGCTGGTTTGCTTCCACTAAGACCTGCTTCATGTAAAATATCAAGAGCATATTTTCGTTGACACAAAAATATCCCTTCTTTGTTACGGGCTATCTCAATTCCAAGAAAATATTTTAGCTTGCCTAAGTCCTTGATTTTAAAACACTTGTTTAAATATTCCTTGACTTGATTGCATGCTTGACTATTATTTCCTGCCAACACTATATCATCAACATAAACTAAAAGAGCAAGAAAAATATCACCTCTTTGGAATGTGAACAAGGTATAATCTGCATGAAATTGTTGAAACCCGTATTTTATAAGTGATGAGCTCAATTTGCTAAACCAGTTTCTCGGAGATTGTCTCAATCCGTAGAGAGATTTTTTTAGACGACAGACTTGATTGTTTGTTCCATTGCTAAATCCTGGAGGGAACTTCATGTACACCTCTTCACTAAGCTCTCCATTTAAGAATGCCTTGTGCACATCCAGTTGATGTAATTCGCATTGCTTGGCTGCTGCTATCGCCAAAAAGGTCCTAACACTTGTCATTTTCGCAACAGGCGCATAAGTCTCACCAAAGTCTTCGCCTTCTATCTGATGGTTACCTGCAATAACTAACCGTGCCTTATATCTTTCCACGGTTCCATCAGAATGATATTTTATTTTGAAAACCCATTTGCTAGGTAATGCTCGTCGATTAGAAGGCAAAA